>JARYGA010010250.1:0-34743 GCA_030545235.1 Helianthus tuberosus
GAATCATGAAGAGAATTATTCAACCCATGACTTGGAATTAGGAGCCATAATTTTTGCCCTTAAGATTTGGAGACATTACCTTTACGGCAGTAAGTTTACCAATTTCATCGACCATAAAAGTTTAAGGTATGTTTTTAGGCAAAAGGAACTGAATATGAGACAAAGACGCTGGATGGAGATACTTAGTGATTATGATTGTAATATCCAGTATCATGCAAGAAAAGCAAATGTAGTAGCTGATGCTTTAAGTCGAAAGTATCATGAAAAGCCAAAAAGAGTACGTTCTCTTAAATTAAATCTACAAGTAGATTTAAATGAACAGATTAGAAAGGCACACGAATCAGTAATAAAGGATGATACTGAAAAATTAAAAGGAATGATTAAGGAATTAGAACAAGGAACAGATGGAATTTGGAGATTCCATAAGAAAAGAATGTGGATACCTAAATTAGGAAACCTACGTCACCATATATTAGAAGAAGCCCATAAGTCTAAATATACGATGCATCCTGGAAGTGATAAAATGTATCAAGATTTAAGAAATAATTTTTGGTAGATAGGAATGAAGAAAGATATAGCAGCTTATGTTTCTAAGTGTTTAACCTATTCCCAAGTTAAAGCTGAACACCAGAAACTCTCAGGTTTATTGCAATAGTTAGAAATGCCAGTATGGAAATGGGAATTGATAACAATGGATTTTGTTACCAAATTACCCAAAACAAGAAAAGGTAATGATACAATCTGGGTGATTGTAGACAGGCTAACTAAGTCAGCTCATTTCCTACCAATGAAGGAAACTTTCAGTATGGAACAGTTAGCTAAATTGTATGTAATTGAAATAGTTTCATTACGTGGAATTCCTTTATCAATTGTTTCTGATAGAGATAGTCGTTTTACCTCTCATTTTTGGGCAAGTTTCCAAAGAGAAATGGGAACCAAGTTGAATCTAAGCACAGCCTACCATCCTCAAATGGATGGACAAAGCGAAAGGACAATTCAGACAATAGAGGACATGCTTAGAGCTTGTGTAATTGATTTCGGAGGTAATTGGGACGATCACTTATCATTAATAGAATTTTCTTATAATAACAGTTATCACACAAGTATCAATGCAGCACCATTCGAAGCACTTTATGGACGAAAGTGCCGAACCCTAGTTTGTTGGGCATAAATTGGAGAAAAGTAACTATCCGGATCTGAGATAGTGCAAGAAACAACCGACAAAATTATTCAAGTCAAGGAACGACTGAAAGCAGCACGTGATCGATAAAAGAGTTATGCTGATAACAGACGAAAGCCGTTGGAATTTCAGGTAGGAGACAAAGTGTTATTGAAAGTTTCTCCTTGGAAAAGAGTGGTAAGATTCATCAAAAGGGGAAAACTAAGCCCCAGGTATGTTGGACCTTTTGAGATTATTAGAAGAATAGGACCTGTAGCCTATCAGCTACAACTGCCAGATGAAATGGCAGGAATACATGATGTATTTCATGTATCTAATCTCAAGAAATGCTTAGCTGATGAATCACTAATGGTACCTCTTAAGGACATAGAGGTAAATGAAAAACTCAAGTTTGTGGAAAGGCCTCTACAGATTGAAGATAGAAAGGTCAAGAACCTCAAGCATAAGAGATTAGTTCTGGTCAAAGTGAAATGGGACTCTAAGAGAGGACTAGAATACACTTGGGAACTTGAATCAGAAATGCAAAGGAAATATCCACACTTGTTCTAGTGGATCTCGACGACGAGCTCTAAAACAAGGTGGGGAGGATATAACAACGCTCAAAATATTTTCAACACCCTAAAAATAATCAAAGTAACCATACACGTCCTAAAATACACCCCGTATACGTATAATAGCCCTAAATACCTTTAATTTAATAAAATAAAAATAAAAACAAAATTTAAAGGGCCGTCGCGGGGCGCGTAGCCCTTGGCTACCACCTACGTGGGGCGCGACAACCAGGCTACGCAGCCTCACCCGGTGGTGCCACGTGGTGTACAAGTGTCGAGCCTATAGTGGTGACCAGTCCAAGCTAGGCCCTACTAACTCTACGTCGCGGGCCGTGAAGGATTGAACTACAGGCTACGCGGGCCGCGAGGAAGTGTCGATCAGACACTATAAATAGAGGCTGTCAGCCTCAGTTCACAATTCGCTCAAAATCGAAAACTCTCTCTCAATTCTGAAATATTAGAAAGTAGTATCGGGTATAATACCCCCTAATAACGAAGTTCTGCCTCGTTGTAAGTATCATAATCCCGGTTACGTATTAGATACGCTGCCCGATTGATCCAGGGTTCCGTAACGGCTGTCGAGGTTCTGCCCGACATAGTCGTTGATTACTAATGTAAATATTGGGTTATTATACTCACACGTGTGCATTTGTGTAATTGATAGATAATCACCAGGAAACCCTAAAGGAAAACCTAAGACAGCAATGTGAGTAATCTCCTTTTTGTAAACCTTTTTGCAAACTATTTTACAAAACCTTAAATATTTTACAATGTGATTAAGCAGTGATTGAGTCTTTGTAATTCTTCAATTACTGTCGGTATGTTGGGGTTTTGTATACAAAATGTGGAACACGTTACCATTGGACAAAGAGTTAGCCAATGTGTAATATGACCCACCAGTCAGGATTGACAGTACTGAATGAGTAATTGTGTAGATGTAAACATTGTAATCGCTCTCAATACTGTTAAATGATAAAACTCTTCTTGATTAAAATGGGATTCACTCACTAGTATTTCCCACTGACAAAATGTTTTTAAACGCATTTCAGGTAACAAAATTTGAAAGCCAACTAGAAGCCAGCTGGACAGCACCGAAGGCTTGGAAAAGTGTCTATAAAAGTTACCTAAATAAAGAAGATGTTTTATTTCAATAAAATGCGGTTTACCCCTATAAATCAGTTTGTAGTGAAAACTTGGGTTTTATCCCAATATACTTATTTATATAAAATATGGTGTTTTACTCTGATAAAATATTTCCTAACTACGGTCCTGATGTAATTTCTGCTGCCAAATTGATAAACACCGATACCACCGAAACTGATTCCCGCGGCCGCCCGTTCCCGGGACAGATAGGGGCCGGGGGTTGCGACAGATGCTCTCGCATTCCTATAGTGAAGGTTCGTTGGGAAGGCAAACGCGGCGCCGAGTTCAATTGGGAACTCGAGAGTGATATGAAAGCTAAATATCCACATCTCTTCATTTCGCCTGCGCCTTAATTTCGGGACGAAATTCCCTAAAGTAGGGGAGGCTGTAACAACCCAACTTTTCGGGTCATTACCTGTATATGTCATTGCTTGCTTAATCAAATTGTACACTCGAGATTACGATTATCGCAAAAGGGTTTAAACTATAGTTTAAAATATGTTTTACAACGCATTCACAACGCAGTTATCACCACTAAAAACTATTTACAACACTTACTATCTAAACACATTTTTATCTCATATTACATCGCATGTTCATACTAAACGCTATCGCAACGCAACTCGAAACGCAGATTTACTTTTATGCATTTTATGTGTTATGTGTGTTATTTATGTGATTACTTGCTTAATGTTATGTGGTTATCTCAACGCCACGCTTACTCGCAACTCGCTTAAACACAACACTTAACGCACGAAACGAAAGTTGGAAAACTAACTCGCACCACGCGGCTATCCGAATGGACATTCGACCGAACAGGCATTCGACCGAACGCCACTTACTTGCATCGCCTTATCTCCTCTCTCACCCTATAAATACTCGCCCGTACACCACTGTTCACTGATGTGACAACTCCATTCGACCAGCTCGCTCCCAATTCATTCTCAGGCATTTTTCTCTCGATTCAAGGATATTTCATAAGTATTTCTCCCTAAATCTTGTACTTCCATCATCACTACACACTTCTTCATCATCTTATCCGTGAAAACCAGTGATTTTCTCCATGAAATCACCTGATTTGGACCCATTGAAGGTGACATCATCTCAGTTGGTTATACAATCGGTTGTGTGACATCATCTCATCAAGATTGGTTTAGATCTAAAGGATTTCCACACTAATCTCAACAAGATCTAAACATTTTCAACTGATTTTTAACTTTTCTTCACTTTTTACTCAAAACCGATGGAATCTAGACTCATTCAGGCTCTCTACTCATTCTCTAGTGGGGAACCGGTTTGAAAATGGATTTCCACCGAAGAGACGACAGATTCATGGGTTGAACATGAAACTCCGTTAAGAACAATAAGTCTGATCGAATGGGGTGATTCTCTTCCGATCGAATTAGCTGAACTTTGGTGTGTTTTCCGTTGTTTGACACGTCATCATGCTGTCGCCTTTAAAACTCAAAATTTTGAAAACTTTTGAGAAATTTTCAAACAGTCAGATTGCCCAATCGAAAACCCATCTGATCGAATAACCATTTGATCGAATGACCGTTCGACCAGGTGACTATCTCTTTGTACTAACTCTTGTTCAAAACAATTTGATAAAACTTCAAACTACCTCTCGATCGAATAGCCATCCGTCCGGATGACCATCCGACCGGATGACTTGTTTTAATACAACAACGAAAACTTCAAAAGCTTTCAAAACAATTCACAAACACTCACCTCTCATTCGAATGGCCATCTTTTCGAATGGTCATCCGCTCGGATGAACATCCGATCGAATGGGTACTCATCCGTTCGACTCACTATTCGACACTTATCACATCCGACACGCTGTTACGCGCTGTTCAACGCTTACGCTACTTTTCTATGCTCAGGCTAACTTCCACGCGCTCCCTTCAATCCAATTCAAGGCTGTGTTTATTTATTGAACACATACTGTGAGTATACTCGAACCCTTTTTGCTTAACGCACTTTTGGGTGTTACATACGTTCTCGATCAAAACATATCAACACACAACGCAAACACTTTTAAACGCTAACCGTTCTCGCATGCTATACGTGATTCGATGAATGCTTGTATGTTATGTTTACACAGTGATTGCTTGCCTGACACCTTAGCAACGATAGTACTATAGTTTGGACTCAGCACCTGTTTGTTCAGGGGTTGTTAAGGGCCTTACTTCACATGTTCACAATGGTGAAAATGTGTTGCGCATTCTACAACTCGCAGTGATGTCGGTTGCGTGCGTCATTGTCGATAGCTTAGTTGATTCACATTTCTACGTGTTACAAGCTGGTTATGCATAAACGCTTTCACTACTATATGCTACTCAAACTTGTGTACTTACTTTTACATTTTATGTATGGACTTTATTTTAACTTATGTGACAAGTTGATAGGATGCTAAGCTTGCTTTGATGAATCGAATAGGAGGTCTAGAAACCCACCGAATAAGAAATCTGAGTTATCGGAATAGTTTACTTATTTTTGAGACTTACACCTATAATGATTGTTTTTACTTTATATGTTAGTGGTATGGGACATTAATGTTAAATATATTGTCATTAATCGTTGTTATGGATTCTCTTGGACAATCTGTTTCGCTCAGTGCCACGCCCCGATGTTTCCGCCATCGGTTGGGGTGTGACAACTGAGCTATGGGGTTTGGTGGGGGAATTCTTGGGTTCTCATAAGGGTCAACATCTGGGATTGGAAACCGGTCTTCCTGATTGGGTTCTAGCATTTGTTGATCTGGGAATAAGGGTAACAGTGGCGGTTCAGCTATTTGGTTTAGGTTAGAGTCTACTGCGGTAGTGGCTAGCATATGGAAATCTGCCAACTGTCTGTCTAGTTCTTCTTCCCACGGTGGTCTATTGACTGCTTCCCGATTTTGTGCATTTACTTCCCTATTCGCTCTGACTAATGCTCTCTGTTATAATTTCTTCATCCTATTTCTTCTCTCATGTGCTCCCCTATCAAACCATCCTCTCTTTTTAGAAGGGAATGGTTCCTCAGACTGTGCCTTAAAAATAAATATCTCTTCCTCAGTATCAGCTGAGTATCCTGAGGGATTTGGCTAAGATGAGATTCCTTCATCTTTTGGGGAACTAGCTAATTAACGATAAGCGTCGGATGTACCTTGCTCACTCATATTGTAAACTAACAAATAGTCAAATAACATAAAACAATAATATACTTATTTACTCATAATCACACAAATTATTTCCTAACACAATTTATTTAATAATTTAGATATCAGCGGAACACCTCGTTGGCTTAAACAATTGGTTGTAGCTCTGATACCACCTTCTGTCGTAACCCCCGACCCCTACCCTGGGAGCGGGTGGCCGCGAGTACTCAGAGCTGGTGGTATCGGTGTTTATTAATATGGCAGCGGAATTTATTCATCAGGACCGTAGTTAGGAAATATTTTTATCAGAGTTAAACACCAAACTTTTATAATAATAAATGGGATAAAACCCAAGTTCATTTGACAATACATTTTGTAGGGATAAACCCTAATTATTTGAAAACATAAACTCCTTTTTATTTAGGTAACTTTTATAGCCACTTTTCCAAGCCTTCAGTGCTCTCCAGCTGGCTTCTATTAGCTTCACATTAAGTTACCTGAAACGCGTTTTAAAAAGGTTTTATCAGCAAGAAATACTAGCGAGTGCATCCCAGTTTAATCAAAATAGTTTTATATTCTTTACAGTAATTGACAGCATCCGCATTTACATTGTTTATATCTATCCAATTACCCATTTGGTATTGTCAATCCTGACTTGTGGTCATGCTACTATGCGCAATAGTAACGATTTTCAAGTAATGTATACAAAACCCCAACATACCGGTAGTAATGATAGAATTACAAATAATCAATCACTGTTAAGTGTAATTTAAAACATTTGAGGTTTTGGTAGAAAGGTGACAAAAAGAAAATGTACTCACATTGTTGATTTAGGTGATACTACTATAGCTTCCTGGTAATTCTCCTGGTTATTATCTATTAAAATTAAACAATGCACACGTGTTAGTAAAATAACCCAAATCATATTAACCGTACAACTCGAGACAGAACTCCAATGACTGAGTCAGGCAGAGCCTTGACATACATTACGGATTCTTAGATCAATCGGGTGTAACACAAGACAGAACTCCAACGACTGAGTCAGGCAGAGCATTGACATGCGTACGGAGCCCTAGATCAATCGTTTAGGGTAACAAATAGGGTTATAATACTTACAACGAGGTAGAGCTTCGCTTTTTAGGGGTATTATATCCCGAGCATAATAGCTTTAGAGTTTCATAGGAAAGAAAAGAATTGAACGGCGACTGAATGAGGCTGAAGCCTCTATCTATAGGTTGGTCGAGGGGTCACTCGCGCCCTGCGAGAGATCTAGCTTCGGCCTTCGCGGCCCGCGAGAGCCTGCGTGGCATTTATAGCTTTGACCAGTCATCGAGTAGGTTTGTTGAGTCACCGGACACGTGGCGCAATGCCTTGTCTAGCAAACCAAGTCAGTCGCACCCCGTGAAACACCCAGGGGACTGAGTCGCGGCCCGCGAGCGAGGTGAGGATTTGTTTTTATTTTATTTTTGTAAATATTAAGGTATTTCAGGCTCGTTTCTTGTATACGAGTATATTTTGGGACGTTTAGGGTTACGTTAAGGGGTTTTAGGAGGGTTGTTATAGTGGGTGCAAGTTAAGTTGAATTTAAGAACTACAAGAGGCGAATTAACTTGTTTATAGGGGAATACGACGCTGAGATGGTTGTGAGACATTTGGATGAAAAAAACAGTCCCAGCCTAATTTCTCGTATGATTACTTCACAGACGAAGAGAATCGTTTGAAGGGACTTTTTTGGTGTGACGATCAAGACAAACGTAATTTCCACGTATTGGTGATGTGATTTCGTTTAACGCCACGTATCATTCCAACAAGTAATATTTATAATTCTATTTTTCTGTTCTTTTGGCGTTCTCACAGTTTACATGCATTGGTGTTTTTCACAGTTTACATGCATTGGCGTTTTTCACTTTTTACATGCATTAGCGTTTTGTTATCGTTTCATTTTCTCATTGGCATTTTCATATGCAGATACTCTATGGTATTTTTACCATTCACTGGTGTTGACAATCACCACTGCAATGTTACATTTGGTGTTGCATTATTGGAGTCAGAAACTGCTGATACATATATATGGTTGTTGAGAGTTTTTCTAAAAGCTGTTGGTTCTCAACCAAAAGTTGTTGTCACGGACCAAGATCCAGCAATGAAGAAGGCTATTGCTGTTATATTTGTTGAAATGAGGCATCGGTTATGCATGTGGTACGTGATGCATAAACTTTCTCTGAAGGTTGATTTTCTTATTTTTATGTTTGGCATTTTAAGATATACAACGTTTTAAAATATATGACGTTTTGTACTTCGTTACTGTTTCTGATGTAAGTTTGTTTGTGTTTAACATATATGTTTTTTGCATGGCGTTTTCGTGTTATACATAGGTTGGTGTTAGGCTATGAAATTCCACTAATTTCAAAGAACGTATTTGTGGTGTTGTATGGACGGATATTCTTAAACCCAAAGAGTTTAAATCAGGATGGGAAGAGGTTATCAGAGAGTTCAATTTAGCAGATAATGACTGGCTCTCTGATATTTTTGAACTCAAGGAGTCTTGGATCTCTGCATAGTATAAAATGGTGGAGCTGTCTGGCCTTATGCGAACGACATCGAGGTCGGAGAGTGAGAACCATTTTTTTGGTCAAGTGTACAATTCAAAAGCTACTCTTGTTGAGTTCATGACTCCTTACGAAACTGCAATAGAACCACAACGTCACACGCACCGGAAAAATGATCATGAATCTCGATACAAACGCCCCCAGTTGAAAATTAATTACCAAGTGTTGGAGGGTCAAGCTGCTGACATATACACAAAAAAATATTTTTTTTGTGATTTTCAAACTGAGCTAATCGGAATTGTGGATTGCATAAATCAACGTTACGAAGATCAGCCCGATGGGTTTGTTAAGTTTTACATAAATGATTTGAAGTAGCCTTGTACATCCTTATTCGAGGTAAACAATGGCGTTTTTTACTTTTTTTATTTAGCGTTTTCTGAATATGGCATTTATCATATTTTTTTAAACATTTAATTTGTTTTTCTATGCAGTTGTTGTGTTTGTTTGTTTGATGTTTTTTTATACAAACATTCTCTGCATGGCGTTTATATAGACATTGTTTTTGGCGTTTTTCAAGTAATGTACCGTAAGTCTGATTGCAACTGCAGTTGCTCATGCATGCATTTTGAGTAGTTTGGTTTGCTATGTAGACATATATTTTATGTTTTGAGAAGTTTGATATTATGGAATTTCCAAAACAATACATTTTGAATAGATGGCGTAAAGAGGCTTCCCCAAATTACTCTTCCGAATATTCAATGAGTCGTGAATATATGACCGAGCTTGATCCCGATGTGCAAAGTATGATGCGAGAAATTATTTTTTGCAACGGAGTATACTTTAAACCGTTTATCTGGTAATAAGGAGGAGCTATCCTTATACAAGGATCATGTTCAATCTTATATGAAGAAGGTTGAAGATATGCAGATTGTTGCTCCTCCTCCTCCTAGTACTAGGGATAGATTTGCGGAGATAACCGGTCAATATAAAAACGACAAGAATCCGATAAGAGTCCCTGTTGGGTATAAGTCGAAAGGTTCTGGATCTCGGAAGCGCCTGAAATCCAAATAGGAAGTAGCAATCGAAAAAACGAAAACCAGATCGAAACTCGGGGCCAAAGAAAGACAATGTCAGAATTGTAAAGGTTTCGGACATTACACATCGACATGCAAAAATGCCGTAACTAAAAGAAAATCGACACGGTCTTCGAGAGCAAGCGAAGAGTAGTTTAGCGTTTTTTTATTTTTTTTATTTTTCCGAAACATACACACATTGGAATTTGGTGTTTTATATTTCTTATATAGCATTTTTTATTTTTTCTCATCTTTTTTTCTACTTCTTTGTGCATAACATGTGATTTGGAAGTTACATAACAAACAATATAAGATCGGACACACAAACTAAACGCCAAAAAAAGAACACCCTTTACTAAATAAAAGTACCTTAAACCTCTAATTTGGTCAATAATATTTTGCTGAATGAGATGGACAACCTTGTTAATCCTCAGTTAAGAATGCTGTCCAACAATGCAGTCCACCCCATTCAGTGAAACTTATTGATATTAAAACTGAATCTCCAAGAAATGACGTTTGCAATTTGTGGTTTTTGAATGTTTTGCCGTTTATAAATTGAATGGTATTTAGTAATATATGGCGTTTTTTTTTGGTGAACAATGGAAGTTGAGGATAAGCTCAATAAGATTTTGCTCAACGAGATGGACAATATCCTCACTTAAGGATTTCGTCCGTCACATTGAGTGAAACTTTACCGAGAACAAAACTGAATCTCAAAGAAAAGTCATTTGGAATATGTGGGTTTTGAATATTTTGGCGTTTATAAATTGAATGGTATTTAGTAAAAAATGACATTTGGTTTTGGTGTGTTCAATGGAAGGTCTGAGACGTTGTTCATACAGGATGTTTTCTTGGCGCGTATTTTAAGCGGGATTTTATTATAATAAATGCTAGTAATGAAGCTACCGTCGTTTCAGTTACTGTTTGTTCAACTTTATCGTTTAAACACAAAGTTTGGCGTTTTATATCTAATGGCCTTTAGATGAGGATGATGTGTGCTTTGTAGTTTAAGGCGGGAATTTAATGGCGTTTTGGCTAGAGAAGTCTAAAGACCTTTTTACCTTTAATGAAGCGCGTCCACGTAATAAAATTGATGTTATTTACGAAAACGTAACCGTAACAATCTAGTCCATAGATTGTTTTGATCTGACGATCCATAAGCGTTCTTACTGTTCTCACATTTTTTACCGTTTTCCCTAAATCCTACCCTATATATATATATGAGAAGGATCCGTTCACCCTTTATTGCGAGAACTGCGAGAAACAGTGTGAA
This sequence comes from Helianthus tuberosus, assembly GCA_030545235.1. Lineage (NCBI taxonomy): Eukaryota > Viridiplantae > Streptophyta > Magnoliopsida > Asterales > Asteraceae > Helianthus > Helianthus tuberosus. Next base: position 10,912 of record JARYGA010010250.1, read on the forward strand.
CACAAACAGTAATACCTAAAAAAAATCTAAATAACACCAAAAAAAAAAAAAATTTACTAGTTTTTTGGAAAAATCGCTATATTTCGTTTATAATAAAAAAAATTCAAAAAAAAAAAAAATTCGAGTCACAGTTATCCATGCACATGTGCATTTGTATCATGTCTTTGACAAATTCCGTAATTCATTACAAATATTAGACAATTACACTTTCAATTACACTACCACGTGTAATACACTACTTTTTACGTTAACAATATTAGAAATGCACATGTGCATCTATATGTATCAACATGAAATAAGGTGTGTTGGTACACTACTTTCTCTTTCATCTGTCATTCCATCCATAATACACAAACATGCACATGTGCATTTTTGTCATTTCTTTGAGAAATTCCGTAATTCATTACAAATATTAGACAATTGCACTTTCATTTACACTACCATGTGTAATACAATACTTTTTACATTACCAATATTAGAAATGCACATGTGCATCTATATGTATCAACATGAAATAAGGTGTTTTGGTACACTACTTTGAATACACTTTCCCTTTCATCTATCATACCATCCATAATACACTAACATTACCTCCTACCATCCATAATACAATATCATTAGCTCATACCATCCATAATACAGCACCATTACCAATATTTTCACTTTATTACATGTATGTAAACACCATTTATACCATCCAATCAACATATTACATCATAAATTGACAACTATAACCAAACCATCAACCACTAGATATAACCAAAAAACATGTATATGCGCCTACTTCTCCATTCAAAATCACAAACTTTTTGTACCAAAACATGTTATATCATGGTTATACCTAATGATGCACATGTGCATTTTGAATATTGGTAATGTAAAAAGTAGTGTATTACAGATGATATTGTAAATTAAAGTGCAATTGTCTATTCCTGATAACGTATTACCGAATTTGTCGAAGTAATGATACATATGCACATGTGCATGGATAATTGTTACTCGAAAAAAAAAGATTTTTTTTGTAACGAAATATAGCGATTTTTTTTAAATATTAAAAAAAAAATTGAGTGCTTTTTTTTATTTTTTTTAGATTTTATTTTGGGTTCACATTGGTTCTCGCGGTTCTTGCAATAAAGGTGGTTCTCGCATGAACCTTACCCTATATATATATATATATATATATATAGGGTGGGGATCAAGAGTGAACAATGTTAATTTTGTGAACAAAAACGAACAGATCTTAGCCGTTGGATAAGGAGATCATGAATTTAGGAATTAAATGAATTTAATAAATTATTAACACAAAAAGAAAACTTATCTAAATAACTGCATAAGGGCAAAATGGTAATCCCATTATTTCAGTTATTAGGAAATAAAATCACAATTCAAATTAAACCCCATCTTCTTCTCTCTCTAGAAGTTAAAAGCGACGGCCATTTTTTTTCTTCTGGTGAATTGTTCTACACCTCCATCTTTCCCAGTGATTACATATTCAGGTGATATATCAAGGTACCAATTTCAAGTGTATTTTGGTTTTGGTAATTCTCTGTTTCATCCGATAGTGTATAGTTCAACATTTGTTCCTATTAAAGCTAGGGTTTTAGATGATTGTGTGTATAAGAAGCTTTTTTATTCAACTAGGTTTGGTTCAAGCTACTTGATTTACATTTGATTTGTGATAGTTTTGTTCTGATTTTGTCAATTTTGTTTTTTATTATAGGGGTTCATCCGATTTCTTCTTTGATTTGTGGTTTGTGTTTGATAGGGCTCATAAACAAATTAATACTATGTTATACACATACGTATACTTGTGTTGAAGATATTGTTCATTAGCTACTACTTGGTTGTACTGGTACATAACTGATAAGATATCACTATACACATGTGTATAAATTACGTTATAAAAATCACGGATACACATGCGTATAAACTGTTATACAATAGTTTGGGTGTTTTGTTTCGTATTGGAGTAATATTTGGTTCTACAAATATGTATAATCTCATCTGATGTTGCTGATATGTTTGGATTTTGTTGTTGGAATGTTGCTGATTCGACTATACACATGAATACTCTGTTTTTTTGGGTTTATTCAATTATACACATATGTATATTGTTTTGTTGTTCTTATGTTTATAAACACCTTGTGTGTAGAAATTAATTGTTTGTACAGTAGTTGATTTGTTCGGATTTTATGAAGGGTACACGTATGTATATTCAGTTGTGTGATGTTTGTACATATATATATTAGTCATTGTGTGTAAATTGGTCTAATTCTTGTGTGTTTGTTTCTTACAGTTGAATAATGGTTGCCTGAACAGCCGAAAGAAAGGACACCAACCATGTCATCCACTGCAGTGCAGTACACTAGCAGTGACATAAAAAAATCCGACGAACTCAGAAAAATGTTTGATGTGGATAACGTTAGTTCCCGACAAAGAAAGTCTGGACCTATAGCTAATGCCCCTTTAAGAACCGGTTCGTTTGGTAATTCGTCTCATTCCAACCAAACGTCATCAAACTCGGGTAATCGAATGGGTTCATCAGGGGCGGGTCCTGGTTCGTCGTCGATGAATAAAGCTAGTTCTGGTCTGTTGAATAAACACGATGAGCCCATTAGGAAGTCATCTGGACCGCAAAGTGGAGGGATTCCCAGTTCTCGACACAACTCTGGACCGAAAAGTGGAGTGACTCCAGTTCTCCCAACCACAGGGCTCATCACGTCTAGACCCCTTAACTCAAGCGGTCAACCCCGGAGAGGGTCGGGGTCAACAGACGCTACAGGGCCTGGTAAATCGCAAACTGCCAAGGTTAAAAATCAAGCGGTTACTCACTTACGCCAGGAGGATGGGCGTTCTTTCTCCAGGTTATTATATAAACCATTATTATGGGGATTTGTTGCTACATTTTTTTTATTTTTGTTGTTACTGTAACTGTTTTGTTGCTACATTTTTTTTTATTTTTGTTGTTACTGTAACTGTTTCACGGGCGCAGTTGATGAGCTTGGCCCGTATGGCAGGGGTGAGGGGTCGGTACGACATCAACATGTTACCAGAAGTCAACATTAGTCAACGAAGAAAAGGGTCTCAATGGTTTGATACCAACCGAAAGCTTGCAGTCGATATCATTAAAGATACCAAATTTTACCCCAAGTTTAACCAGTTTTGTAGTCCCGCGTGTTATGTTGACGAACACTATTTCCCTACTATGCAAACGATTAAATCTCCAAGTTCATTGTACTTATTAAGAAACTAATAGCTTTGAATGACTGATTAAAAAACCTGGTTTTGGTCGTACTCTGCTTTGGGTATTCTGTACAAATGTGTATAGCGTTGAATGTACGATGTAGTAAAAATGCACACGTTCTGGTTCTGTTGGTGTATTTGCGTTAACACACAAGTGTATGGTTGCAATACACAATTGTATTTGCTTGTTTTAATAAAAGTATTTATGAGTTACAAATTTTTATGGCTGATTATACACAAGTCAAGTGTATTGCTGTCGATTCCTGAATGTCTAAACTTTTAAACAGTGGTCTATAGAGGGAAAAAAACAATATCTGTATTGATGCGGTTAATCTAATCACTGTTCACAGGTTATACACAAGTGTATCATTAAAAAGAGACCAGCACACTAGTGTACAGTTATCTATTATACAGACATACAAGTGTCTCATGTACACCTAGTTAACGTTTCTGACAGGTTTGAGTTTGCAACTTCATCTTGTTCGTTTTAATCCCGCTGTTTCAAAAGACCAGACTTCCTTTCCTCGTTGTTAACACCCTACCAAGATAATTACGTGTTATACTAAAAATAATAAAACCAACTTTAACAACATAAAAGTTATCCAATACATACCTGCCATCGTTTGTAATATTGTTCTTACCCTTCCTTTTCCTCGGTACAACATTTCTGTACACAAACAAGAATTTATTCAATCATTTAAAGCAAATACCAAACAATAACAATTTACGTCAGATAATACCTTCTTTATCAACTTTTTCGCGTATAGTTTTGGGTTACGCAACACTCGAACTTTGGCTCTTCTCACGTCTCATTTTACATACTGGTTCTCATTTAGAGATTTCAAACAACAAAGCCCTGTATACGCAAATGTCTTTCTGCAGAAAAATACAAAATATAAAGTATGTTACATTGTATGGTGCTTGTGTTAGCCTGTGTACGGTACACAATACACATGTGTACAACTTGAACATACACATGTGTACACTGGTAATTCTAATGTACACATGTGTATACCAAACCAATAATTTGTAAAATCAACCATATACTTGAAAATAATTATACAAACTTTTGCAAAACATGTTGTAACGTAATCATACACATGTGTACACAGTTTATAACTTCGCATTCATAAAATTAACACCTAACAAATATACACTTCTGAAATGTCAAAAAAGCTTCTACAATACAATTGTATACCGAGCACAATCCGCTAATTTGTTAACTATACACTTATGGACGCAATAGACATGTGTACATAAACGACTTTACAACAACTCACCCAAATAAACAGCCTAAAATCCCTTAAAAAACAGAGCACAACGCACTGACTATTCTGTTAACTCAACCTTATTATTCAAAAAAATCAAAAAAGGCACCAAACGATTTTACAAAGTCACACACTAATTAATCACGCTATACACAGGTGTACATAAACGATTTTAGGTTATCTAAACCAAACAAACATGCCTAAACTCGGAAAAAAACAGAGCAACATCCCCTAATTTGATAAATCAACTTACCGAACCACTTCCTGAATTCAGATGAATAAAATTATGACTGAGACTTAAGGTTTTTACTCGAACACTAATGAACAAACTGGTCCGATTGAAAAAAAATTGTAGCATAAACCAGTAACAAAATTAGAAAAAAATAATACAACTACTTATTCATGAAACAATGTACCTGAATACACATCCATTATCGTATATACTTAGATGTTTAAAAAATATACCTTGCAGATCAATGGATGTTACAAGCACATCATCTTCTCCTACTCGTTCGGGGCTTTGAGGAATCGCTAAATTTGCTGAAACACCAGCCTGGTCGTTCGTGTCTTTCATAAATTAAAAAATTATAGCGATATAAAAACAAAGATACGATTATGGTTATGATATGCAGTTTGTTGATATGGAAGATGATGATGAACGATTATAATGAATATGGACAGGGTTTTTTTTATCTTTTGGTTGATTGAATTCGAAATTAGGAAGTTCTAGCAAGATTTTAGGGGCGGTTAGATATTATGGTTAATAAAAACGAAAATTAAATTAAAATTATATATGTATAATGACAATCCTACCCCTATATTTAGTAAAGAAGATCAATGGCTAGGATTTGTTCTTTTTGTTCACTAATAGGGAAGTGTTCACAAATGAACCTAACCCTATATATATATATATATATATATATATATATATATATAGGGAGCCGCTAGAATGAGAACCACCACGAGTTATGAAAACCACGAGAACCGCGCCCCGCGGGTGGCCGTCGGCGACGAAATTTTTTTTACACCTAGATCCGTATATTTTAGTGGGGGGTTTAAATTTTCGGTTCAAACGGCGCGCCCGAGGGGGTAGTTTTTTACGCCCAAAGTTTGGTAAAAAAAAAGAAAAATTAAAAAAATTAAAAAAACCCAAACTTTGGGCGTAAAAAACTACCCCCTCGGGCGCGCCGTTTGAACCGAAAATTTAAACCCCCCACTAAAATATACGGATCTAGGTGTAAAAAAAATTTCGTCGCCGACGGCCACCCGTGGGGCGCGGTTCTCGTGGTTCTCATAACTCGTGGTGGTTCTCATTCTAGCGATCCCCTATATATATATATATAGGTATGGGATCAGGAGAAAACGCCCCAAAGTGTGAGAACGGTGAGAACGCATCCTGGGTCAACATGTGGCGCGGGACATGATCAGGGTCTGAGGGGTTTTTTGTCTTTTCAATATTCTTCTTTTTTCCCGATTTTCGTGTGTGACATGCTGCTTCATTTTCGGCGTGTAAGATAATTTTGGCGTTAACTAGAATCATTAATTACTTGGCGTTTTACTGTTTTTCCCCGATTTCGTCTCGTTGAATTAATTCTTTTTGTGTCACATAGTTAATTTTTTTGTCGTTATGGCGTTTTCCAAGTCATTTTTTTGGCTTTCGGGGTCTTTGTTAATAATTGATTACCATAGATTAATATTTTATAAGATTACAATAATACGAAATCAAAATAAACTAATAGTCTTCTATGGATGAGATTACATCAGAGATGTACCCATCGCTTTGTTTATCACTTTCTTCATATTCATCATCATCAAATTTTAGATTGGCGTATAACGCCATTAGCTCGTCTCTTCTTTGCTGCAGCCTATTCTTGAATATCATTGCAACCCTGGATTTTGCATCGTTCGAAGGTGCTAAATCACAGAGTTGTTCAATGAGAAATAAGCTCCCTGTCTTCAACATTTCCTCCATTGGCAATGAATATTGAGCCCCGTGTTGATAAGTCACTTCAACCGTTCCTGCTTCTTCATGCATCACTCAACTGCTAAGTGTTGGTAGAGGAGTATCGTCAATATCATCATCATCATCATCATCTTCATCATCATCTTCTGCCGGAAATTTTCTCTTCAATCTTCTTATTACATTTCGAGTTCTTTCACAATCGTTGGCCATTGGATCCCCAAGGGCTAGAAAATCCCTCTGAACCCCTTCATCCATACCAAGTATGGCTTTGATTGTCTTTACCTTCACCCTTCTCCTATCAGAGAACTTTATGATGAATCGTCTCTCCGACCTTTCAAACCTCCATGCAATAACCTTAGCCACTTTTTTAAGTTTTTGGCGTTTTGGACAATATGTGGCGTTTTAGGCAATGTTTTTGGCGTGTTTGAGTTTGTGTTCTCATGGTCTACTTTTATAATGACTTTTTTCCCCCGCGCATGACAGGTAATTATGGCATTTTGAAAAAGATAAATAAATTCAATTCCCCAAGTATTTGGCTTTCAATATAATAAATGTTAGTAATTATGTTTCCGTCGTTTCATTTTACTGTTTGTAGTTACCGTGTTTTGTTTTAAGATTCATCTGTTTTTATGGTGTAACACGTCCCATCTTGACGGCTGTAATTATGGCGTTTTGTTTTCCAATGACGTTTAGATAAAGATGGCACTTTTTGTTATATTCTCTTTGCATATTGTTTTAACCTTTTTTTAGATTTATTATAATAGTATTTTTTCAAAGTAATTTTATTATAGTTTGGTAGTTTTTGGGGCGTTTTATGGTATAATGGCGTTTCACAAGCATTTGCTCGTTTGGCATTTTATTACATTTTTCATTACAGAATTAATGTATTTGTTGTTCTTAGCTGAAAATTATATAACAAACAACAGAAAAAGAAAATTAAAAAAAAAACAAATAAAAGCAATTTATGATCTAAATATTCAGTGTCATCAGTCTCTTTCTTCTTTTGAAACTACAAGAACTGTCACAAAGAAATGACGTTTTGGGTTTGACGTGGTTTATTTTCTTTGTTCGTGTGTTGAAGTGTCTTTGTGGATGTAGGAGACATAGATCGACTCCGTGTGGGTGGATGCTATCTGCCCGTCATCTTCATTATAATCATCTAGGCCAAAGTAGCATTTACACTAGGATAGGTCTCTTCTACTCATCCAAACCTTCTTCAAGAACAAAAAAGAGAAAATGACATATGGGTGTCATCAGTCCATCTTTCTTGAATTTTGTCCACCTCATACAATAAAATCTTACTTCCCTCACCTAACAAATCATTTAGCGAAACTTCATGCAGAACATTACTGAGTATCAAAGAAAAGATGTTTGCCATCGTTGATTTCTCTAAACTTTTTGAAGTTTTACATTAAGTTGTATTTTTAGGAAGCATTGTGTTTTTTGTGTGTGTTTTTGGTGTGATAAACGGAAGGTGGTGAGACGTTTCTATCTATAGGATTTTTTTTTGGCGCGTAGTTTAGGCGGGATATTATTTTATAACAATATATGCAATTAACATTTATCCGGATGTAAGGTTTGGCGTATGGCGTTTTACATTTTATGGCGTTTTTGTAGCCTGAAAGCTTAAATAAAAACACAGAAAAAACTACGCAGTGATGAAACTGGCGTTTTGTATTTACTTGGCGTTTTATATTTCAACGGCGTTTTATGTGAGAAATGATGTTTTACCTTTTTTACCCTTAATGAAGCGCGTCCACGTAATAAAATTTAAGATATTTACGAAAACACCACCACGTCAATCTAGTCCGTAGATTGTTTTGATCGGACGATCCATAACCGTTCTCACCGTTCTCACACTTTCACCCGTTTTCTCTAAATCCTGACCCTATATATATATATATATATATATATATAGGGGAAGGATCCACTAAAAAGTGGATTTTTCCTAAGTAGCCTAAGAAGGATTGTAATGATGACATGTGGCACTCATAATAATTAGGAATCAAGGGCATTTTAGTCCTTATAAATAGGAGTGAAAATGACATGTGGCACCCCTTTTGTTTTTTAAAAAATACAAAAAAAATCTAGTACAAAAAAATCTAGCAAAAAAAATCTAGTACAAAAAAATATAGTACAAAAAATCTAGTACAAAAAATATAGCACAAAAAATGTAGTACAAGAAAATATAGCACAAAAAAATCTAGTATAAAAAATATAGCACAAAAAAAATTAGCAAAAAAATGTAGTACAAAAAAATCCAGCACCAAAAATTTAGAAAAAAAAAATTTTAAGACAAAAAATCAGCAAAAAAATTTTAGTACAAAAATATAGTACAAAAATCCAGCACAAAAAATGTTATACAACATAGAAATACAACACATTTTAGTGGGGTTTTTTAGTCTTCATATTTTATATAGCAATATGGTACTCAAATTAAAGATAAAAAGACGCTCGATTTTATGGTGAAATTTTTATGAAAAAATAATGTCGTATAAAAAAGTTATGGACGTTTAAAAAATGGGGGTGAAATATGCATGTGACTTGCATGTGGAGAGAGAAAGTCCATAAATAGGATTTTCCCAAGATACCCTTGCACTCCTCCTTTCTCCTACACTTTCATCTTAACCATTGATTTAAAAAATGAATAATTAAGATTTCTTCTCATCCTATTTAGGCAAAATAAAATTTTTATTTGATTTTACCCATATATATATATATATATATATATAGTGTGAGGTTCATTGGGGAACACTAAAAAAGTGGGGAACCGGGGAATACTCTTAAAAATTTAACTTAACATGTTAAAAATTAATTTTTTAAACATCTTTTTCGGCGCTTCTCCTTATATATACTTGTAGAAGCATTTTTAATAAAAAAAATCAAAAACTAAAAATATTAAAAAAAAAATTAAAAAAAGGCTAAAAAAAATTTTTTTAGAAATTTTTTTTTACTCGACTAGATTCTCCTCCTTTTTATAAAGAAAAGCGCTGAAAAAAATTTTAAAAAAAATATTTTTAACATGTTAAGTTAATTCTATAAGATATAACTGTTTTTTTTTATATATATTTTTAGTTTTTGATTTTTTTCATCAAAAATGTTTCTACTTGTATTTATAAGAAAAAGCGCTGAAAAAAAATTAGAAAAATATTTTTTTAACATGTTAAGTATAGTTTTTAAAAGTATTCCCCTGTTCCCCACTTTTTTAGTGTTCTCCAATGAACCCTCCCCTATATATATATATATATATGTGTGTGTGTTTATGGCTGCTTGGGTTGTCAAATTTGTGGCATGATTTGAGAGAGTATGTTTTAAATTGGATAAAAATAATCTCATGCACGATCTCTTGTGTACATTTAAAGTATCTACAATATCTTTTATTGTTTCAAAATACCAATTATATACTTTGCATTTTGGCAACATACAATGAATTTTTGTATTAATTTCGTTTATTGATAACACGTATTCTTCACTCGGGTACCCCTTTAATATTACAGAACCACATTAGCTGAAAGTTCACATATAGACAGGATATTTTTTATAAGCTCCTAATCTACACGACTACACCTATTAAATTCACTTAAAACCTCAATGTGGTGATCGAACCCTCTCATTATATATATCTATGAAACCCTAACCAACTTTGAAATCAATATTGACCATTGGATCTTGCTGAGATTAAATCTCAACCCTTTAAACTCACAAAATTAACTGCTAAGAGGGCAGTTCAAGGCAGTTTTTTTTTGCAATTTCCATGGCTGATGACGGTTATCTCCATCTTTTCCTGCCCATCATCTCCACTCCTACATAGTGCTCAGTTCAGTTGAGAAGTAATGTTATATAATGTTTGAGAAGTAATGTTATATAATGTATGCCAGCAAACAAAAAATCCTATTTTCAGCATTCGAGCAGTCAATAGATTCTCCATCAAGCCTCATCCACTCCCTCGTTGTTCAGTCCCCAATTGTGATCCTTGGTAAACTCTTCACCTCCTTAATCTTTCATTCTTCAATTAGGCTAAAGGGTGTGGGGGGCATGGATTGGGTCATCAATGCCACATATGATCATTAATAAATTGCTACACCATCTCCTTGCCTCATCCACCATGGTTGGCATGGATTAAACCATGGCAGCAACCATGAGCCTACTTTCCTCTTTAAATATTTCCTTTTCCTTTTTTACAAAAATAAATTAAAATAAGAAAATAGTGGTTTGAGTCATGACCACACCCTTAGGGTAGTGGTTTTGGATGATGGATTAGAAGTAGGTGACATGGCGTTGATGTGGAGGGCCATGGTGACCATATGGATCATGACCACACCCTACGCCTAAGAAAAACTAGGGTTCATGCGTGTTTGTATAATGACAGCGGAAACCGCTGCCAGAACCAATCCGCTCCACATTTTGCTTCTACACTCCCTTATATTCCACTCTGCAATCCCCATCTCCTCTTTAACTCTAATCGCCTTGACATAGATAACCCTAACCATCACCACCTATGATTGTACGGCAATCATCGCACAACCACCACCACAACGACAAGAATGGATCGACAACCGTCACACCACCACTCCCTCAACAGCCGCATCAGCGTCGAACTTCCGGCACTCTATTGTAATCTCATATCTCTTTGAGATCATTCAATCGGAAGGTTCTAATCAGGGATCGTTCTCGGATGTAATCGTGAAGGCTGTAGGCGATACACGTATCATCTTCACCGTTTGATTCTCTCTCGTAACACATATTTTAGGTTTTCGATTTTGATATTTTGAATTCTGTTTTTGTCTACGGATGCATTAGGTTGTTGATTGTTGTTTTCATGTTTTTGTTTACTGTGTTTTCGTTGGTGAGTGTGTTTGTACAGAGTTATTTTACGTCAATGACGAAGATCATTGGTATTATCGTACTAAAATCGAGATTTGTGGAAGTTATTTTGTGGTTTCTCAAGGCTGGAATGTCTGGTAATTTCGCATGTCTTGCTAATACCTCTTTTTATTGTTCTTGAGAATAATTACTATTTAGATTTGATTCACTCGATGTGGTTTAGTTTTGTTATGAAAGTTTCTGAAACTAGCAATTACTATTTAGATTTGATTCACTCGATGTAGTTTAGTTTTGTTGATTTGTGTTGGGTTTTGGGCTGTTGTTAGTTGGTTCTTGCTGGATCAGTTGTGTGTTGTAGGGTTTTGATTTGTGTTTGAAGTTTATGTTGGTTTGAGTTGTGTTTATGTGTTCTTGATTTGTTGAGTCGTTCTGGTACCATGGTGTGTGTTTTTTTTTCTTTGAAATTTTTTTGTTGCTAAAACTTGCTTCTAGGTATCATGAGATCAAATTAGTTTATGAAGTTGTGTGTTTTTTTAATCAAAATCAAAATCATTGTGTTATAACTTATAAGGTTTCAAGAATTAGTTAAACTTCTAACTATAACGGTTTTGCTATACAAACATTGAAAACAATTGATTCCTTTATGTTTTTTCGATAGATAATGTTCTATATCGTTTAAGTGAGAGAGCATGACTATAATAGTAAAGTAAGGAAAAGAAAAGGAATTTGAAACGGCGCGTTCTTGATTGTTATATATTTTACTAATAAAGTAACTAAAAGGGTATTTTTTGGCATTTGTTCTTCTTAAAGAACATCAGTTATCAAACACGTTATCGTTCGACTAAATTACATTTTAAATGTTGCAGGAAATGTCGGCTCCTGTTGTCGATGAGAATGAAGCAGAAGCTGGTCACATCATATCAACCACAATCGGAGGCAAGAATGGAGAACCGAAACAGGTACGCTTCATTTCATATAGAGTTTTGTGTTAAAATTGCATCACTGATCTGAATCTTGTATTCGGTTCTTGAAAGCGAGTCCTATTGGTCAACTGTAACATGTTTGATTGGTCAATCCTGTATTAATTGCGTATCGGTCCAACATTCTCGTGACGTACACATATACATTTTGGTTAATCATAATCATTATCAAATTTTCCAAATTTTTAAATAGATTATTTCCACTTTGTGCAGACCCTTAGTTACATCACAGAGCGCGTTGTAGGGACCGGATCTTTTGGAACCGTTTTCCAGGTACACGAATAATGTTTCTTTCTTTTAAACTTATCATATATGTGTTTTACTATTTTTTTTCTAATCTTTTACTATTTCAGGCAAAATGCTTAGAAACTGGAGATACCGTTGCGATAAAAAAAGTTTTGCAAGACCGAAGATACAAGAACCGCGAGTTGCAATTAATGCGCGCGATGGACCACCCAAACGTTGTTTCCTTAAAACATTGTTTCTTTTCTACTACAAGCAGAGACTAGGTTTTTTTAAACCTAGTCATGGAATACGTCCCAGAGACGATTTATCGAGTTTTAAAACATTATGAAAATCTACACCAAAGCATGCCCCTTATTTACGTGAAGCTTTACACATATCAAGTGAGTTTTACTTTTTTTCCTTCATCACAATGGCCGATTTTGTTTCTTTCTTTTAACGGGGACTAACGAGTAAACGTTTCAGATCTTTAGGGGCCTGGCGTACATGCACATGGTTACCGGAGTATGCCACAGGGACTTGAAACCTCAGAACATTTTGGTGAGATTAGTTTTTCTTTGTTTTTATGAGTAAAGTACACAGATGGTCCATGTGGTTAACCGAAATTTTGGATTTAGTCCATAGCTTTCCAAAAGTACACGGATGGTCCCTATTGCACTTTATAATGCGTTTAGTCCTCAACTTTTGCCAAAAGTACACGGATGGTCCTTATGGTTTGCACTTTGTAACGTTTTAGTCTCCAACTTTTAGTGACTAAATGTGGTATAAAGTGCAAACCACATGGATCATCCATGTACCTTTGGTAAAAGTTGGGGACTAAATGTGTTACAAAGTACAAACCACAGGGACCATCCGTGTACTAAATCCAAAATTTTGGTTAACCACAGGGACCTTCCATGTACTTTACTCTTTTTTTGTTTTCAGTTTGATATTTTATGAGTCTCTTAAAGCTTATTTATTTACTTTTCCACAGGTGGACCCTTTGACTCACCAAGTCAAGATTTGTGATTTTGGAAGTGCAAAAATGCTAGTACGTTACTTGTTCATATTCCGTATATTATCATGCGGTTATTTTAACATGCTTGTTTAATAAAACATGGCGATTGATTATTTAGCTTTGAATCACGAGTAACAGCAGTAGTCTAGTCATTATAATCATATATACTAGGTTTCTTAATACCATTCCGAGATTCTGCAAAAAGAAAGTTAATAAAAGTATTTTTTTATTGGGATTTAGACGTCATATTTGACCATATATTTGACTGTGGTTAGGTGAGGGGAGAACCGAACATATCATGCATATGTTCACGTTTCTGTCGTGCACCAGAACTCATTTTTGGCGCTACTGAATACACCACTTCAATCGATATTTGGTCTGCTGGTTGCATTCTGGCCGAACTTCTTCTCGGACAGGTTCGCAACTTAAACAATCGTTGTCATAACATTTCAATAACCATTTACTAAAATTAATGCTCTTACAGCCACTATTTCCCGGAGAAAATGCGGTGGATCAGCTTGAGGAGATCATCAAGGTGCAGTAATCAATCAATAAGTCAATAACTATATAAAATTTGATCTTAATATCTTATAATAATTTTATAATTTCTTATGGTTGGTTTATATCAGGTTTTGGGCACGCCAACTCGAGAAGAAATCCGTTGCATTAACCCGAACTACAACGATTTCAGATTTCCGCAAATTAAGGCTCATCCATGGCATAAGGTATGTATGATTTAGTAGTTGTTGATTTATGTAAATTTAATGTGACGTGTAATCTATTTTCTGTTTGTTTTAAGTTTTTTCACAAGCGGATGCCTCCTGAAGCAATTGATCTCGCTTCTCGCCTTCTACAGTACTCTCCAAGTCTTCGCTGCAATAGCATTGATCTTGCTTCTCGCCTTCTACAGTACTCTCCAAGTCTTCGCTGCAATGCTGTAAGTTTATTTTAAATAAAGTCATGATAGATTAATATATTATATTAATTAATTAATTTACTCTTAATTTTTGAATTATTATTAGCTTGAAGCGATAGCACATCCGTTTTTTGATGAGTTGCGCCAACCTAATGTTCACCTACCAAATGGCCGACCGTTACCTCCTCTCTTCGACTTCAAACAAGAGGTATTGTACATGTTAGTCGATTCATTATTATTATTATTGTTATTATTTATTTATTTTTATATTCTTTTTGGCGGATGTTTTAGCAGGAGCATCTATGGAGCTCATCAACAGGTTAATTCCGGATTATGTGAAGAAGCAAATGAATATGCAGGTTCCGCAGGGTGTTGTGGGGTCATAGATATTTAAGTTAGGCCCTGTTCTGTGTATGTGTTGTTTATTTTATGTCTGTTTCTCGGGTTTTACAACATACGCTGACCCTGTTCTATAATCATAGAATTCCACCGTTCAAAAAAAATTAGGCCTTGATTGATGTAGACGTTAATTTCCCGTCCACCGGATTTTATATTGAAGAGATCGGACGGTTGAGATTGGTTCTGGCAGCGGTTGAGTTTTCCGCTGTCTATAGTATATATACTATAGACACATAAAGTTTCCACGGGAAAGTAGGGGTTATAAATGGCTCAGAACCAGACCATACCGAACCGAACATGACCATGACCGGAACCACAACCATTAATTAAACTGTAAGTATCATAATTGAGAACCGGACCAGAAGGAAGTAGTCGTTCCCGGGTTTCATGGGTCGGGCAGGTCGATCCTCATGGGCCAGATGCCTTGGTCCGTTTAAGGTTCTTGGCTGCCATTGTTAATACAAATATTTGTTGCAATGCAATTGCAAGTGTAAGTTACTTGTGGAGCTGTTTATTTTTATATTATAACTTAGATATGTTCTTAGAGTTGAGATTTTGTACTTTGATTTGTCATTTTTGTGATCTTTCGGCATACGTGGCTGATTACATGCCATTTGTGATCTTTCGGCATAATGTTTTTTCATAGAGTGTGTTGTATATATTTACCATTAATGAGGGTTACTGTTTTGGATGCTTACTTGTGATCTGTCCATGATGCTTACTTAGTTGTGATATGTCTATGATGCTTGCTTAGTTGTGATGTCTATGATTCTCTTAAGAGGCTCTGGTGTTGGAAAAGGGACACAATGTACATAGATCAAGGAGACTTTTGCATTCACACACCTAAGCATTGGACATTCCGCACAGTTGTACTTTACCATGCGTGTGTTTTGCCTACCGTTTCCTTTTGTGTTTGAGTACTCTACCAGTTTTACTTTCTATCGTTTTGTGGTTGTAACCGTTGACGTTCGTTTTCCTTATATAAATTAAAGAATGGTGTTTTTTTGTCATGTTGTTAAATTTTGTGTACGCTTAATATAGGTTAGCTTTGTTTATCACGTTGTTCATATATATATTTTTGCAATCTGACTCTTATTTCTTTATGTTAATAGGTTCATTCATGTTGTTAGTATAAATTACATTGACGTAACCCGTCCACCGGACGTGTATTAAACTAGTTTTTTTTGGATAGAGCCATAGAGGGGGCATCACGAAAGCCCTTTGGAAATGAAATTACAAAACAAAGAAAGCTTTGATCACTACATGACTTATTATTTTATGTTTATGCTGGAACATAAAAAGATTGAAACCTAACAGCTCAAAGCAAAGCTCTCAAAACACTGAAAAAGTCATGTCGGTAACCATTGGCATGAAAATGATTACTTGGAATGATCTTTGTGTAGATATAAAACACCATACAAGATATGGCAGGCCCAACCCAGAACACCCAGTGTCCATCCCATAAATGACCACCTCTTATCATGGCTGAACCCAAACATCTTGCAGGGTTCATCCCTGCACCAGCATACCCTTTCTTTCCTGTCAAAGTTGATGAAATGAACACTAGAAGCCCCACAACGATTCCAATGATGGGGAAAACAACAAGAACACCTAATGCCTTGAATTGACGGTGGTCGTAGGCTAACCAAGCAGAAGCAAAGAGCAAGATGAACGTACATATGATCTCTAGCCCAAGGGCTTGGCTTGTCTCGATCCCTGTAACCATAGGGCCGTTAGGGCCTAGTTCAATAACTGTGATGGTGCACCCAGCCAGTGAATATGTCTGTGCAATTTTGTGGCTCACAACAGCTTGTAGCGCTAGAGTTCCTAGCATAGCGCCAATACATTGTGCGAATATGTAGATAAATGCCCGAGAAAGAGATATAAGTCCAACTAGGGCAGCTGAGAAGGATATAACCGGAGTCATGTGTCCACCTGAGATCGGGAAAACCGCTAGGAGAAGGATGGTGATGGTGATGGTGATGCCAATCATGATCGACATTATAAGGTTTGGTGTTTTGGTTTGCGTCTCAAACGATGAAATGACTATCGTATCTATCATGAACACCAGAACCGCCGACCCAAGTAACTCTCCTACGGATGCCCGCCAAACCTAAACATATCAAATAAGCAACACCCCTTTTTTAAAACCAACATATGTTGAAGAGTATAACACATAATATACTTTTACAAAATGGCTAATAGATAATCAAAGTAGTGGAAGAAAAATTATAATGGTATATATATCACTTCAAAGCATCATGTATTTTGGTTTAAAATTAACACCACTATGTATATAGAGTTGTGAGATTAGATATAAAATAGGGTTTCTCATAATGCGTAACAATTATTTGGAAATTTGATTAAACTAACTTGAGGGTTTAAATTGATTTCTAAGTAATTAATGCTATGAGAGGCAAAAGGTAAAATAGTGAATTTGTCCTTGTGTGTAGGGCTGCAAACGAACTGAACGAACACGGACAAGACCTAGTTCGTGTTCGTTTGTTAAGAAATATATGTGTTCGCGAACCATTCACGAACACTTATCGAACGAGATTTTATGTTCGTGTTCGTTTGTTAAGGAAATGAACTTGTTCGTGTTCGTTTGTGCTTGTTTGTTAATTTTGGCAAAGAACAAAAACGAACGTTGACGAACACAAATGAGTACAAACTAATGTTCATGAACACAAACGAACACAAACAATCGTTCACGAACAAAATATATAATACACCGACACTTATTAGATATTTAATTTGTCAGAATTTTGAAGTATTTAAATAAATATAAAAACTAAAAACACTAATGAACTATCAAACACAAACGAACATGTTGCCGAACGTTTACGAACATAAACGAACGAATACGACCTCTGTTCATGTTTTTTCATTTAACTAAACGAACGAAATTTTTTGTTCGTGTTCGTTTGTTTAATAAACGAACGAACACAAACGAACTTCCCCCCAACGGTTCACGAACTGTTCGCCGAACGTTTGCTTCGTTTACAGTCCTACTTGTGTGGACTAATTAAATACCATTTTATCTTTTTTTAGTTAAAATAACTTTTACCTAATTTTTTTGTCGTTTTAATATAAGTAATAACTGCTATATGTTTTTTTCTGGTATTTTGTAAGAAATATATAATGCAATTTGAGAATACTTTATCGTTATACCATTAAAATTTATAATTGTTGTCACGATTATAAGTGTTATTTTACTATTACCATATTATAAATTATGAAATTGTTTTTGCTTTGTGGCTTTTACTTCAATCAAGGGGAGCCTTTCAAAAAAAAAATATTTGATTTTTTATTTCTTAGCCAAAGGTTTTATTGTTTGCATTTTAACCTTTTTGTTTTTTTTACTTTTAACCCACAACTTTTCAGTTTTTTCAACTTTGATCCATGTATTTTTCAAATTTTTCGTTTTACGTTTTGTTCTACTTTTGCGAGTAAACACACCATGACGTACGTGTGTGTTTCAAAGTTTTTTCGACTATTTTCCCGTTTGACAGGCTCATCGCAACACGCGTGGTATTAGATCGACTTAGTTATTCTTTTCTATGTGCTTTGTGGCTTGTTACAAACAAATGTACATTATATCATTGTACTTTCTCAGGGAAAAGAATTGCTTCATTTATTAGAGTTAGTATGAGAAGAATTAGTAGAAAGTTAAATTTTTAAAAGTTTCATTTTCTTGTATAAACGACTATGTTATATAAGCAAGAGTAAATTGCCAAAATCATTCCTGAGTTTTGGGCATATTTGTTAGTGACGAGGTATGACCGGGAACGGCTAACACGACTCGGTCATTACCTATTATTTTATTATAAATATTCAATTATGCATGTTTATTTTAGAATGTTCTATTCATTATGGATAAACCACGTAACCAAATCCCCAATATTTTGAGAAGATCATACAAATCCCTAAACTATCGGGATACATCCTAGTTTAAAGGAAACCATAATGGTAAACTATAAATAGAGGTAAACATCAAATGTATCATTATTCTGATCTCGTTTACTCTCTCTCTCTCTCTCTCTCTCTCTCTACATACATTCTTACTCCCATACACCGAGACTTATTCTTACACCGGAGGGTGGTTACAGGAATAACCCCATTCCTGTAATGACTCCTAACGATGTTCTGTTTTGCAGTTAGTTGTTCGGATCGCCAAGAGTTGAAGTCCTAGTCGGAGCCTACCGTTAAGGTCAATGTTTCTTCATTGGCGCCATTTGTGGGACCTACGGTAATACTAGTAAACTTAGACCCAATGGCAAGCGATCAGAACACGGCAACGACACCAAACCAAGCAGTAATAACAAGTAATCCGCTGTTGATGACGAGCTCTGTGGTTACCGCTGTTCCGGCCTCACCCGCCATAACCAGGTCTCTGGACCTGGAATTCGAAGCAGAAGCGCCACCGGGTTTTCCAAGGTCCTCAGTCGTTCCTTCTGGGTCGGCAGCTGAAGACCCTCTCTCTTACACCTCGTGGAAACTACGACAGGTGGCTCCAACCACAGCAACCACCACTATTTCCACCACAGCATCAATTACAACTGCACATAATATACGTCACAGCACAATGCCGATCATTACGTCCGCAGGTCTAGGAAACGTTACACAACCGATGAGTGTGGCCCAGTATTACCAGCCACTTCTCACCTACGCTATGCCGTCGTTGTATTCCGCGACGCTTACAGCAACACTATCCACGCCACCCCATCAGCCGGTGGTCATGCCAGCTGGAATCATGAATGCTCCAGTCATACTTGGGAATCAAGCTTATTTCCCAGGCAACTATTATGCACCTCCTTATGGGTGCCTACCCCCGTATAACAACCAAGCATACTCACCACAGATGACAGCACAAAGTTACACTCAGCAACCGCCATACGCGGCCTATATGCCGCCTTGGTGGTCTTTCCCTACATCACAACAGACTTATGGTCAGACCCCGCCTACGGCGGAACCTATTTATGACAAGGGAAATACTTCAAGACCTCGTTTTTCTTCTAACGAGGGTCCCAGCACCACCCTAAACCTTACAACATCCCAGCCTCTAGTTACTCAAGGGATAAGCCTGGGTGGAGCAAATCAACATATACAACCTATCAACGTGGAAGATGGCGACCTCACTAGGTCTTAAAAACCTGCAGATGCCACATTCAAATCCAAATTCACAAGAAGGATCGTCAAAGCCCCGATCAAGGAGAAACCTAAGATGCCCCAGACGGTGGGTAAATACGATGGTTTGAGTGACCCTGACGACCATCTAAATCTTTTCAAGAGTGTCGGGGAGGTGACCTGCTTGCCCATGCCTCTCTGGTGCAAGATGTTTGTTCAGACGCTGGTTGGGGCAGCACGAGTGTGGTGGGACGGCCTACCTGTGGGGGAAATTGACAGTTTCGAAGATCTGGTATCCAAATTTCAGTTAGAATTCAGTCAACAAAGGCGACATACAAAAGATCAAAACGAACTCCTCCATATTCTTCGGCGAGACAATGAAACGGTGGAAGGTTTCATCGTCATATTCAACAAAGAAAGCCTGGCGATCCCAGGTATAACCAATGATTTGGCTTGCGGTGCTTTCCTACAAGGAGTAAATGATGATGAACTACTAAGGACATTGTATGGAAGGGATTGCGTACCCTCCACCATCGATGAGATCCTAAGGATAGCCAAAGTGTACGTAACACAAGAAAAAACGGTGGTAGCCAGTCACGCTGCTAACAGGAAGAAGGAAGCACAAAAGAGCCAAGAAGATAGGGAGCAGCGGAACTCCAAAGGTAAAAATAGAGAAGACAGGTTCCAGAAAAGCGATCGGTCAGACTCGCGATATGACAGATCCAGGGGATTTTATTCAAGAAACGAATCATCCTCTAGGTCAAGGTCTGAATACCCTAATCTGAGTAAAACATCGGCAGAAATCCTTGCTTCTGAGAACCTAAGACTCAATCCTCCCAAACCATTGAAGGACACTCCCAACAAAGACACTAGTAAATACTGTGAATACCACAAGGGCAATAGCCATGATACCAACGACTGCTATCAGCTGAAGAAGCAAATTGAGTATTTTGTGAAGACAGAGAAGCTGGCTCACCTGGTTTGAGATATAAAGCAGGGCCCGCCCCCTAGCAAGGAAGATGCGGATAAAGGGGTGGGCAAGAGACAGCGGGAATTAAACATGGTATACGCCGACAAGGGAAAAGGAGCGAAGCGGAGTTTCTCCACACTCGAACCTTGGGTGCTGGTAACCATGAGGTTCGAACCATGTGTTGAGGATTTACACCTCACCACAGACCCCCTCATCATATCTGCCGCTGTAGGGGACTACAACATGAGAAGGATACTAGTTGACACCGGGAGCTCCGAAGATATAATCTATGAGTACTGCTTCAACAGGATGCAATCAGAAGATAAAAAGCTGCTTGAGTCAGTACACGCCCCTATAAAAGGGTTCACAAGAGAGAAGGTTGACCCAATCGGCCAAATCACTTTCCCGGTAACTTTTGGACTAGCCCCTCGTGAAAGGACCATACTCCTCACTTTCCTCGTTGTGCATGCTGAATCCTACCACAACGTGATAATCGGAAGGTATACTCTGGGGAAACTAGACGTTTTTGTATCCACAGCGCGAGGTTTCATGAAATTCCCCACGCCGAGAGGAATTGCAACAGTCCACCGGGACAAGGTGGGTGAAGTTTTGGATACCAAAAGATGTCGTCAAGGACCTACCAGAGCAATCGGTCTAGAAAGGTGGGTTCTGAGCACACGCCACCTCGAGCAGACAGTTAAAATAGGAGACAGCCTCTCTCCTGAAACCGAAAACAATTTAAAACAACTGTTGAGAAGAAACGCAGACATTTTTGCCTTTGAGCATTCTGACATGACTGGTATACCCCGGGATAAGGCGGAGCACAGGTTAGCCACGCTCTCGAGAATTAAACAAGTGGCTCAGGGTAAACGAAGCATGGTCCCAGATCGAAGAGAAGCAGTAATCAAGGAAGTACGGAAATTGGTTGAAGCTGGAATTCTTCGAGAAATAAAATACCATACATGGGTATCAAACCCCGTGATGGTCAAGAAGCCAGACGACACATGGCGAATGTGCATTGATTTTAAAGATTTAAACAAAGCTACCCAAAAGATGCCTATCCACTGCCTGAAATGGATTTCAAAGTTGACTCCTTGGTCCCTTTTCGATACAAGTGTTTCTTAGACGCCTATAAAGGTTACCATCATCAAGATGTCACGAGAAGATGAGGAAAAAACAGCGTTCCACACCGATATAGGCATTTTCTGTTACACCAAAATGCCTTTCGGTCTACGCAATGCTGGGGCCACCTATCAGCGACTCATGGACAAAGCTTTTGAGAAGCAAATTGGACGAAACTTGGAGGTATACATCGATGACCTAGTAATCAAAAGCATGGAAGAAAAACAAATGCTCGAGGACATCAAGGAAACATTCCGGAAGTTGAGAGAGTACAACATCAAGCTCAACCCCAAGAAGTGTTTATTTGGGGTAGAGGAAGGCAAGTTCTTGGGGGTGGTGGTCACCCGGGATGGCTTTAGAGCGAACCCAGAGAAGATAACTGCAATAACACGAATGCAATCACCCAGAACTTTAAAAGAAGCACAAGCGTTGAATGGGTGACGGGTCGCTATAAGCAGGTTCCTGGCAAGACATGCTGAAAGGTCTTTGCCATTCATAAACACATTAAAAGACTGCCTCAACAAGAACAACTTCAAATGTACCAGTGAAACAGAACTAGCCTCGTTAGACATGAAACGGTTCATCGAAAAGTTACCCACGTTGACAACACCATATCCAAAGGAACTTCTAAAGATGTACCTGGCAGCAGCCCACAATGCCGTAAGCGCGGTACTCATGGTCGAAAGAAATGGCAAACAAACGCCTATATACTACATAAGCCGGGTACTAGCGGGTCCTAAGACGCGGTATCCAATGCTGGAAAAACTGGTACTCGCACTAGTCCACGCCACCCGACCTCTCTGAAGATACTTCCAGGGTCATCGTGTGCAAGTCTTAACAAACTATCCCCTACAACAAATCTTACACAAACCAGAAATCTCTGGGAGGTAAGCTAAATGGGCAATTGAGTTGGGAGCCCTAGACATTGAATATCGAAAACGAACGGCGATCAAGGGACAAGTAATCGTTGACTTCTTAGCAAAAATCCCCGTGGGAGAAATGATTCAAGACCTAGTGGTTAACGACATACCTGAAAGTAGCACGTCTAGGAAAACCTAGATGTTATACACAGATGGATCTTCCAGTTGAAAGGGGGCTAGCGCAGGTCTCATGCTAATAAGCCCAGATGAAATAAAGTTGATTTACGCTTTGCAATTCGACTTTTAATGCTCCAACAACGAGTTAGAATATGAAGCACTGTTAGTAGGTCTGAGGATGGCCCAGTCCATGGGAGCAACAAGGGTCGATGCATACGTTGATTCTTTACTGGTCAATAACCAAGTGAATGAAACCTATGAATCCAAGGATGAGACAATGGCAAAATACTTGGCTAAAACCAAGGAACTCATAGCATTCTTTAACAACGTTACACTCAATCACGTCCACCGCGGAAGAAATCAAATAACTGATGGCTGATGCTCTAAGCAAGCTAGCTACATCCTGCATGGAAAAGGAGGTGAAGGTGGAAACGCTCCAGTCACCCTCAATAGAGCACTGAGAAGTATCCGCGGTCACAGCGGAAGAACCTTGTTGGTACACTCCCATCCTGAAATTCCTCACAAAAGGGGAGCTTCCTTCCGCTAGAGGCGATGCCAAAAAGATACAAACAAAGGCTTTACTATATGAAGTACAAAACGGCGTCCTATACAAAAATCGTACCTGATTCAAGAAATACACGCCGGCATATGTGGCATTCACGCCGGACCCCGGGCAATCGTTGCTAAAATTCACAACGCGGGTACTACTGGCCCGGGATACATGAAGATGCAGTGGTTGAACT
>JARYGA010010251.1:0-39953 GCA_030545235.1 Helianthus tuberosus
CCTTAATATGCTTCTTTTAAGTACTAAAAATTAGTCTCACGTACTATCTTATTTTAGTACTTAATATGTACTTTTAGGGACTAATAATCAGTTTAAGATAACAAATAATTTTAGTCTCCAATATGTTTATTTAGGGTCTGAAAATTAGTCGCTTAAGTTAGTCCCAAATATCTTTTTTAGTGACTATCTTTTAGTCTCTAATGACTAATACTATGTGTCACTTTCAATATGGTTTTTTACATACTGAAAAATGGTTGCAAATACAATTTTAGTTGAGTCCCTAACATGCATTTACAATTCCTAACAAATATATTCTAGGACTAGAAGGTAGTCGCCGATAGAATTTATAGTTTTATATATTAAACCATTCTCATTAACACAACATTAATATTATTCGTCAAAACGATTCTAGCTTTCTTAAACTCACAATAAACTCAAGCATTAATGTCATAACAATAGCCAATGAAAATCAAAATAACACCAGTTCATCACTTCTGAAATTTAGAAGAGTATTAGAGAAAAATAATAATAAACGTCTTAACTAACTGCCTAGAGAGTGTTGTCACTTTCGTTGTGTAGTCCATTCAAACCATCATCTTCACCAGCATCATTTGTAGATATTGTGCTCTCGAAATCTGGATATTTTCGGCTCAAGAACTCTGTCACTCTTTCGTATTTTTCGTTACTCTGTTTCAATTCCTCCTTGAGTTCAGTAACCTCATTTCTTAAATCTTCGTTCTCAGTTGAATCTCGTTGAGATGATTCGACTGCCGATTTCATCCAGTTATCTTTTTTCCTTAACACAGGACCAACACCTACCTCCCATGCTGATGGTATTGTTTTAGCCCTGCCACATACACTTTTGATGGCTTTTCTCTCCACGTCGTGTTCCATAGCAATAGTAACGATGGTTCCTTCGGTATTCAATCTAGCCATGTCCTCCTCTTTTTGTTTACAAATATTATCCTAACATAATCGAAAGTAGAAGAATAACATTTAAAACTTTTTGAGACCCAAATAAATATTTGACAAAAAAAATCTAATTCAAAAGCTTTTAACGGGGAGATGCTTACATATACAATATGTGAATCTTCATTTAGCCATCCTTTTTTCTTGGCATTATAGTGCAACTTGTAGTAAACTTCTAATGGGCTAGGTGGCAGCTGAGTCTCGGGATTTCTCTGCCATCATAAAACTTATATGATGAAGAATAAATATATTCTAAAAAAGAGTGAAATCAATCTTTTTATAATATATATAAACCTACCAGTTTCTTATTCAAACAAGTAAATTTTTCTATAACATTCTACTACTACATAACAATAACTTATTAAATTACGGGTCCAAAAGCGTAAACTTACAATTTTGAATGCATGATTGGCTATCGACCGAGAGCCCCCCTGCTTATATTTACTTGTTTTTTTTCTGTTATGTTCCATTTGATCACTATATTTCTACAAAATTAAAACTTGGCATACATGTCAGAACCCGAAAAAAAAAGAACATAATTAGTGAATATAAATGATGATTTGTAAATAAAATTAACATACTCACCCGGGTTTTTTCTGACTCCCAATAGTCGCATAGATGATTCCAATCGTCTTGATTCCGACAATCACCATGCATATTCGATCTTGCCAACCTTGGATTCGTTTTTCCTCCATTGTTCTTCCAATGCTGACTCAAAACACCTCTGCTGCGTTTCCACTGGATATGTAGTCGACTATTTACATACTCCATTAATACGTTGTCTGTTCGAAGCAACTCAAACTTGGTTTGAGCTGGCAATGAGCTTATGTTTTGAGGTTAACAGTTGCTAGTTCGATCTTTCATTTTGCCTTTTTGAAAACTTTTTCTTTTTGAAATTGAACATGAAAACCTATAATAAAACACACGAAAGATCTAAATTAGCAAATCAAATTCACCCCCAATCCATCACACAGAAACAAGAGAATATAATATTAAATGTCAGTCAAGCATTCGATCTTTCATTTTGCCTTTTTGAAAACTTTTTCTTTTTGAAATTGAACATGAAAACCTATAATAAAACACACGAAAGATCTAAATTAGCAAATCAAATTCACCCCCAATCCATCACACAGAAACAAGAGAATATAATATTAAATGTCTGTCATTTACATAACATCAACCCACAAACTGAAGCACAAGGCATTACTGTTCTTATACTGTACGAAAATTAAACATATTCACATATCATCTATTATTGTCGAATATGTTGATAGTGTTCATTATATCGAAAAAAGTTCAATTGATACATTAATCTTCTGCAAACCTCGATCGATTGAGTGAGTCTCCGCCAAAACTTCTTCGACTTCAATAGCTGGCATATAATAGAGTCAGAACAGAGGGTTTCATGAGAGAGTAATTGGAGCGAAATGGGGTTTGAATATTTGGAAATAAACGTGGATATGGAGGGGATTGACATCCCTATTTCTCTGGTTATTTGTTGCAAGAGTTTCGCAAAGATGATAGGAGTGAGTTTGGTTAAGATGTGGTTTCCCAACTTAAATAATACCTTGTATTTTTTTTTCTTTCTGAACGAAAGATGCCATTTATATTTTTTATTTTGATTTGATAGTGTTAGGGACATCAATTAACAACAGCCATAACTCTAAACTTTTTTATATTAAGTAGTGTTTTTAAATGACGCGCGTTACGCGAAAGACATTGGTGTTTTCGACCGTGGGGTATGGTGGGGCGGGGGTTTGGGGCATGGGTTGACACGTGGACTTCAAGCCCCCCGCTGGTAAGTGACGTGTTGGGTCGGTATGGCGGGGCGTGGCTAGCCCGCGTGGGTTGGCCAGTTTTATAAAAATTTAAAAAATACCTAAAATTAAAAAATACACACAGAATTAAAAAAAAGCCTAAAACTATTATTAAAAGTTCCTAAAAAATACAAAATTCTACAAAAAAAAAAAGGATTACAAAATTAAAAAAAAAGCCTAAAGCGTTAGGTAGATTTCGAACAGGCGCGAGCTTGTCAAACGACTTTCGCTCCTTGCCCCGGAACTGGATGTTGGCCACCGCCACTTGGTCTTCGTGACTTATATCACCGCCCGGGACGCTATCGTAGTAGGCTTTAAAACGGTCGAACTTCGCTCGTAGCTCGCGCCACTTGTGTTGCCACGCGTTTAAATTGTGCGGGGTGTTCCCCACGTTGTGCCGGTAGCTAGCGAAAGCTTCCAGCCACTAACGGGTCTCCCCAGGTTGGCGGCCCTTCATCGCGTTGTGCCGGTATCAAGTGTGGGTAGCGGGTTCGGGTAGGTGGAGTGAAGGTTTGGGGTAGCGATGTGGACAGGCGGTGGGGTTGGGGGATTTATAGTGACTTGGGTGAACCGTTTGGCCAGCCAAACGGTTATTTTTTAAAATTTAAACCTAGTCGCTATGGCCTAGCCAACCCAGCCAATGAGAGCCAGCCACGGAGGACCGCTAGGCATGCCCAACGCCCGGGCTGAAACTCCCGCCCAAGAGGCCGCACCGAAACCCACGCCAAAACCCTCGCCCCATACCCCATAGTAAGTCAAACAGATATTTTTTAAAATTTAAACATAGCCGCTATGGCCTAGCCAACCCAGCCAATGAGAGCCGGCCACGGAGGACCGCTAGGCATGCCCAACGTCCGGGCTGAAACTCCCGCCCAAGAGGCCACACCGAAACCCAAGCCCACCTGGGGTGGTGACTTGGGTATTTGTACCCAACCCACGCCCCAACCCTCGCCCCACACCCCATAGTCTAATAAATGAAAATAAGGTATTGTTTAATATAAAAAAAATCACGAATTATGTACACTGTTCATTCACTTTTATTTTTATCATATATAGATTTAAGATGTTATATATATTAATGCGATGAAAAATAAAATAACTTAATTCTTTTCAAAAATTGACTTTTGGGGCTGGTTAAATCAATTGTTACACATTACCTGATTGTAATTATTGTTTTTAAACTTTTTAGGTTAATGAAAGTGAAATAAACCAATAACGAAAGACTATGACACAAAAAATTTAGGAGTTAACCCAGTGAACTAAAATGACAACATTTGAAACTATTTGGACTACAATGGCACCATTTCAAACCTTTGAAATGGCCCAAACCACACGAACTAAAATGGAATTTAACTCCTAATAATAATAATAACATAACAATAAATCATATAAAGAAAATGCCAGATCATCCGTTCAAAAAAAGATCATATAATTGATCATCCATCCTAACAATAAATAATATAAAGAAAATGCCAGATCGTATAATGGATCATCCATCCTATTTAAACCTTGGACATCGCTACCTTTCCCCAATTTGCTATCCCTTCGAGAAATCGGCCGACGATTTGCAAAATCATTAATGGATCATCCATCCTATTTAAACCTTGGACATCGCTTCAGGGTCGCAGGATATGAGGGGCCCGGGGGGGGGGGGGGCGCTTGACACCCCGAACTTTTTGCGGAGTAGTGTTACGTATCTATTTTTCGTATAGAAATTTGTAGGTTTATACGTTTTCGCCCCCCCCCCCCCCCCCCCGGTTTAAAAAAAATTAGGTATATATTTTTTTCGACCCCCCGGTTTAATTTTTTTTTTTTGGGTATATACGTTTTCGACCCATCCGGTTTTATAAAAAAAATATTTATATAGCCTAAATAAAATTATTTATATAGCCCATTATAATAACTTGGATTGTATGTTTATTACTTAGCCCATTAATGATATTATGATAAGCCCAAAAGAAAAAAACCCAATGTAAGAGATTGGGACTTGGGAGTTAAACGCTGTTGCTGCTAACCTGTAAAAAAAAAAACATTGCTTGCTTGCTGCTAACTGGAGACGAGGAGAACAGAAGAAACAAAACGCAGGTGCGGCTGTCTTCTTCGTTCGACTAATCGACTTCAAGGAGACGAGGTTGGGCTGCTCTAATCGATTAATCGACTTCAGGTCTTCAAGGTATGTGTTTTTTTATCTTTAGGTTTAAATTAGGGCTTAATTTATGTGATTTAGGTTACTGCAAATTGTTATACTAGATAGCAGTTGGTCGAGAAGCTTGTTTTACCTTGTTATAATAGTGTCCAATATGGTTTTTACAAGTACTTTAGAGACTGATTTCCAGTCTTTAGTTCTTTTATAACAGTTGATCGAATTCACTAGGGTGTAAACAAGCCGAGCCGAGCCTAAACTTAACTATGATGGAGCCTGATAAGTGAAGCTCGGGTTGGGCTTGTTTATAAAATTTTTTTTTCTTAAACTAAATACTAGTCCATAATGTAGTATGTTACAATAAATATGAGGACTAATTTTGAGTTCGTAATTTCTTATTTAAAATACAATGATTTGTATCGATTATTAGAGACTAATTATCAGTCACTGTTTCTTATGTCTGTATAAAACTTTGGAGACTGAAAATCAGTTCCTAATAAGTTTTCGAAAAGTTTTAACATATTTGGACACTGAAAATTAGTCACCAATCATTTCCTATATAAAAACGTATTCAAAACTGAATATCAGTCCCTAATTATGGTTGTCTTGAAAATATTAATAACTTATATTCAGTCCCTAATATGTTCCATCTATATTGGAGACAGAATATTAGTCTCCAACATAGATGTGTCATTTTTCATTATAGAGGGAACATATTTGAGACTAAAATTTACTAGTCAATAATCGTCCTTCCAAAACGCTATACCATGCAAACATATTTGCGACTGAAATTCAGTCTCAGTTAAGGTGTTTAGATATTAGAGACTGATTTCTAGTAACTAATATATGGTGCATAGAAATCAGTCCCTAATATTATCAGTGACTGATAAATCAGTCTCAAATATTACGTATTGGAGACTGATATATCAGTCCCTAATAATTTAGTATCTAATGGTCACTTTTCTTGTAGTGAATGCTCCAATCTTAGCCTTACCAGAAGGAACTGAAGATGTTGAAGTATATTGTGATGCTTCAAAACTAGGATTTGGATGCGTGCTGATGCAACGCAAGAAGGTAATTGCCTATGCTTCAAGACAGTTGAAAAAACACGAAGAAAATTATACAACTCATGATTTAGAGTTAGGCTCCATAATTTTTGCCCTTAAGATTTGGAGACATTATCTTTACGGAAGTAAATTTACTGTCTATACAGACCACAAAAGTTTAAGATATATATTTGGGCAAAAAGAGTTAAACATGAGGCAAAGAATATGGATGGAAATTTTAAGTGATTACGACTGTGATATTCAGTATCACGAGGGAAAGGCAAATGTAGTTGCAGATGCCTTAAGTCGTAAATACTATGAGAAACAACGACGGGTTCGTGCTCTTAGATTAAATCTACAAATAGATTTAATGGAACAAATAAAGAGTGTTCAGGAAACAGCAATCAAGCATAACGCTGAAGGAATGACGGGATGAATAAAAGATTTAGAACAAGGAGCTGATGGAATTTGGAGATTCCATAAGAAAAGGATCTGGGTACCAAAACAGGGAGAATTAAGAAATAAGATCTTGGAGGAAGCTCATAAATCTAGGTATACCATACACCCAGGAAACAATAAGATGTACCAAGATTTAAGAAATAATTTCTGGTGGATAGGTATGAAAAAGGATATAGCTAGGTATGTATCAAAGTGTCTTACTTGTTCACAAGTTAAGGCAGAACATTAGAAACCTTCAGGTCTACTACAACAATTAGAAATGTCGGTATGGAAATGGGAACTCATAACAATGGATTTTGTTACTAAGTTGCCCAAAACCAGAAAAGGTAATGATGCGATTTGGGTAATTATAGATCGATCAACCAAATCAGCTCATTTTCTACCCATGAAGGAAACCTTTAGTATGGAAAGGTTAGCCAAATTATATGTAGACAAGGTAGTATCCTTACATGGAGTTCCACTCTCCATTGTATCGGATAGGGATAGTCGGTTCACTTCTCATTTTTGGACAAGTTTCCAGAAAGCAATGGGAACTCGACTAAACTTAAGCACTGCATATCATCCCCAAACAGACGGGCAAAGTGAAAGGACAATCCAAACTCTGGAAGACATGCTCCGAGCATGTGTGATAGATTTTGGTAGAAATTGGGACGATCACTTACCATTAATTGAATTCTCCTATAACAATAGTTATCATTCAAGCATTGAAACTGCCCCATTTGAAGCACTGTATGGAAGAAAATGCAGAACTCCAGTTTGTTGGGCAGAAATAGGAGAAAGTCAATTATCAGTCCCGGAGATTGTACAAGAAACAACTGATAAGATTACACAAATCAGGGAAAGGCTGAAAATGGCTCGAGATCCCCAGAAGAGTTATGCAGACAATAGATGCAAGTCATTAGAATTCCAAGTTGGAGACAGAGTACTGTTAAAAGTTTCTCCTTGGAAAGGAGTTGTTAGATTCGGTAAGAAAAGAAAGCTAAGTCCAAGATACGTAGGACCATTTCCAGTAATCCAACGTTTAGGACCAGTTGCTTATCGTTTACAACTACCAGAAGAATTAGCTGGAGTACATGATGTATTTCATGTATCCAATCTCAAGAAATGTCTAGCAGAGGAATCTTTGGTAGTACCTCTTCAAGACATAAAGGTAAACGAAAAGTTAAAATTTGTTGAGAAACCTCTTTAGATAGAAGACAGAAAAGTGAAGTTTCTCAAGCACAAACGACTAGTGCTAGTTAAAGTAAAGTGGGATTCAAAGAGGGGAGCTGAATACACTTGGGAGCTGGAATCAGAAATGAAGCGAAAGTATCCACATTTATTCCAGTAAATCTCGGGGATGAGATTTTTATTAAGGTGGGGAGAATGTAACAACTCTCATCGAAAGTCATATTTATTAAATTAAATTGTCCAATAGGAAACCCTAATTGAGACACCCAAGTGATTCTGCACAAACCCTAAAATTTTCAGAACAATCGGAATTAGGATCAGGGCCCCTAAAACCCAGGGGGGGTAAACCCTAGTTACGATTATCTATAGAAAATGTTGTCAAGATTGAAATTTACGAAATCATCAAGTCAGCAAGGCTAGTCCCAGTCGTGGCAACCTTATGAAGATTCTGTGACCCTTACGGACCGTAAGGGTTGAGTCTTACGGTCCGTAAGCTAGTCAAATTTCATGTATAAATAGCAGATCGTGGGACTTGATTTCTGGAATTAAAACGACGAACAAATTTGAATTACGCACTGAGTTACGATCAGAATACTACAAAAACACACACGATTCACCAAATTGCTGCCGCAAAACAAGGTAATAACTCGATCGCTATTACGATTCATTTTCCGATCGATCAATGTACTCAATGGATGTTTAAGTGCTGCCCACATTAGGGTGATGATTTGTCAATAGTCGTTAATTCGATGGATGTTTAAGCATAGCACTTTGTCATTCATTGTGAGGGTTGATCTCGTGAGTTATCGTAAATGCTGTATTGATTTACTAACCCAGTTTTGTGTGCATTATTATTTAAATTAGGTTAACAAGGCTAATCCATAGACTAGACTCTGTCCGTGTTAAATCTGCAATGTGAGTCATTCTCTTTTTATCAAATTACTTTTGAAAGTATGTTTATTTTCAAGATTATAATTACAGTGATTAAGTATATGTAGTCACCAAATTACAGCCGGTATGTGGGGTATTGTGCACATTACTGTTTTTATCACTTTAGGTGGGCGTACCTAATTAATGATACTCGTTACTATTGGGTGAACGGACTCAATAGTAATATGACCACAGTCACCGAAACGAGTCGGTGACAAATACTGTGGGTAGTTGGTTGAAATAAACATTGTAATCTCTCTTAATACTGTAAATTATAATAAATGAGTTGTTTTTATAAAAGAATGATTCACTCAGTATTTCCCGCTGACAAAACCTTTTTCAAACATGTTTCAGGTGATCTGTTGTGATTCAGGAAAGGTGCTACGGAGCACTGCAAGCTTAAGAAAGTGGCTCATTATAAAAGAAAGAAATATGTTTTGTTAAATAAAGTTTTCTTCGTGAAATCATAATATTGTAAATTAACGGGGTTTTATCCCGAGTTGTGAAATAAAATAATCGGGAAAATTTTAGCTTTACAACGATCCTGATAATAAACTTCCGCTGTTAAACTTAATTAAATAAATACCACGGGATTTCTGTCCCGCGGCTCCTAAAACGGGTCAAACCGGGTCGGGTGCCGTGACAGTTCTTTAGTGTTTATGTGATTAACAACATACTCATCTTTTAACCAACTATATTAGAAGTAAATAAGGATTATGAGAGCCTTGCTACTAGCTCTATGGCTAGGGATGAACTCTTGAAGATGAAGGTGACAAAGATGGTGGATAAAAGCAAGCAATAGAGGTCCTTGATGATCCACAAGCTTCAAGCTCCCTTGAATGAAGTTTAACACCCTTGTGAGGCCTTAGAATGGATGAGAAAGATTGGATGGTGAAGGTGGTATGGAGGTGGGGTTTCGGCCGAGATGAAGGAGGAGAAGAGGAGAAGGAAGTGTGGGTGATTATGAGAGCTTAACCCTCCATGTCCATCTTATAACCATGCTTAGGCTTTGTCCAAAGGGTATTATGTTCTTATAAGTACAAACAAGATCAATTAGGATCTCACAACAAATCAAGCAAGATCAAGGGTGTTGGCCACCCTTGGATCCGTCAACAATGGGGGGGGGGGTATAGGTGTAGCTTCAAACCAATTAGTTAGTTTATAATCCAAATCCAGGTATATAGTTACAAGTGTTAGTTACTAGATGTTTTTGTGGGTGTTAGGGTGTTCGGGGATCATGACTAGCTCAGAAATAATTAAACAATGCTTCTAGTATAATTTTGGTGTTTCGGGTAGTGTCCGGTTGTTCGGTTAGATACCGGTTCGTTAAAGTGTCAAATTATTCTGTTTAATGATATTTATGTTACCTTTTGTGACACTTTTAATTCCAGACACTTAGGAAAGCATTCAGGACCATTTAGTCATATGTTTGCATGTAATTAGCTTGTTAAAATGCTGAATTTTGCTGAAATATGCAGAATTCTGCACTTTAAGTGGGTTTTAGGCACTTTCCGGCACTTTAACAATCACTTAGTAAAGCAGTTTTGTGGTCCTTACTTCCCTACACGCTATACTAGTGTAGAACTTGGTTTCTGACTTATCCTGGGTCTCAAAACAACGTCTGTCTATGTACTGAACCCCGTCAGCATTTTTCTGTCTTATCCGTTAACTGTGCTAGCTGTGCTTTGTGCATCGTTTATGTTAATAAGAGTTTGTATGAAAAAAATGATGTGACAGCATGAAATGTGATGCACATGTAAATATGATGCAGAAATCAGAAAGCAGTTAATTGTAATCCAGCACAGTCATTAAGAACTAATCAAGATTAATTAATTGTACGGATTCATGCAAATTTGGCAGTTGTCACATTCTCCCCCTGTTAAGAAAATTTCGTCCTCGAAATTTGTACTACCTTACCTCCTTAGGGTTACATTATGCGTGTATGTATATGGATAATATTGAGGTAGGTAATCACAAAACCGAATCAAACCTTATTCACATCAGGTGAATCCAAGAATATATTACAACAACACGAATCCAATGGTTAAAAGATATGTGCTTTTAGCATTTGATGTCAAAGGACACGAGATGTATAGATGTAGAATCTAGTGTAACGTAGTTAACAGGGGTGTAACAAAGGATTTTGGCTAAAGGTTTCCCAAACAATCGGTCACAATATACAAACGAGTTTTCACAAACCATAGCATCCGCTATATGAACTCAAAATCAACAACTTGAATATGAAAATGATCTGTCAACTTTCGAATAAATAAATGGTAAGGATTAGTGTGTTGACATTCTTAAATTTCGAAAGTACACCGAATGAAATACAAGCGAATCTGGTGTATCATTGTCTTGATTCGTAGTTGCATCAGGAATGTTTAAATGACTAGTGAAACAAAAGTATATGTAGTTTTGTGTGAAACGATTGACCATGATTAGCACAAGCTACAAATTTGCAATGACACCACAAGGCGTCGTAATGACATGATTCAAATATAGTGGTGACTGAACAAGTTCACCGTGTTTGAAATCAAATGAAAGTATACTGAAACAATCTGAAGATTTGATTTACACAATGTCATAGAGTTTTCAATTGAATACGGAACATCAAGGTACTATTGTTTCTGATTGAAGATGGAAAACAATAAACACTGCAAGGTATTCAATTTGTAATGAAAGAATTGTTAGGAGGTACACCGTGCTATGAAATGAATCTATGTACCATTGCCTTATCACACAACCGTGTTGAGACCGCTTTAATCGTGATAAACAAGACAGATTTTAGTGCAAGCAAATGAATAAACAATTAAATCCGTGTATAAAGTGAGTACCCAAATTAGCGCAAGCTTCAATTTTGCGAAAGTATCACCGTAAGGTATCGAAACCAACAAATGATTTAGTGGAGTCGTAGACCAATCAAGTCCACTACAACTCGAAACAAAAGAACCTTTGCAAAAATATTTGAATATGATGCTCTCAATACATCATATGGCGTCTTCAATTGAATATGCGAAATGGATAAGTTCAAGCAATTGAACTTGGTTTCAGATTAACCCGACAATAAATGTATGTATCAACAAAGGAATCTCGGCATGGTCACAAAGATAAACCATGAATGTAACTTGAAATAAAAGAAGTTTCAAGAAAGTGTGTTGACTTGTTAACAAAGGAGCCAACAATTACAATAATGTAGGTCATTCGAATCATAAACCAATAGTTAGCTTTAGCAAAATAATATTTGAATTTCAATGAAGCGTTTATTCAAAATGAAACCGCATGCGTAGAAAAAGGTGCATGCAACTACCATCAAGGGGAGTAGAGATGCAAACATCTACTCGCTAGAAGCAAATGTGGAGATTTCAACAAAAGAAATTTAAGTACTTTCTGTTTGGTTAACTGAAATGGCATATATGTCAGGATAATGCGGTTTGCTTGAGTTAACATGTGTGGTTCCTAAGCAACCACCTTTACGAGTTTGGACCTGGGTTCCCAAAGATCCTAAGTACATTTTTTTTCTAGATTCTCAAAGTTTCGTATTCTGTGTAAAATTGTTTTGTGCAGCGTGTAGGAAACACCATTTTTGTGTACGTCTAACACAAGTTATTGTCCCACAACTCCCCCGGTATACTTTCTTCATGAATTCACAGCTAATGACACTCGATCATCGATCAGTCATGTAATAGTAGTTGGATCCTCACAGTTAGTTAAGTAAGAAATTCTTTAATCCTCAGCAAGAGTTACCGACTCTTGTTGGTTAGCTCGTTCGGCTCCGGTAGTTGATTCTCATTTGAAAATCACCGTCCTTCTTTGGTCTGTTATCTTCCTTCTCTATCAACTTCTGAGGTTACACTGACAATCCTTGCATCTCTGAAGGTGTAAGTCGCTAAGGTGCATTGACTACAGGTGCGGCGCCTGGAATCAAATTGATGCGAAATTCGACTTGTCGTTGAGGAGATAATTTTGGCAAGTCTTCGGGGGAGACTTCAGGATATTTCCTTACCACAGGGATACCTTTGAGTTTTGGTTCTTCGGCTCCCTTGTCCCCGACATGAGCCAAGAAAACAATACATCCTTTATGCAACAACTTTCGTGCCTTCCAACAATTAGTAATTTGTAGAGGCGTATCATGTTTCATGAGTCACGATCATTTCTTCATTTGCCATCGGGATGCGGATGTCAATATCCGCTCGATCGCTCGACAACCAACCCATCCCACTTACCTCGTCGAAGCTTCCCAACTCATCTGGCGGTAGATCAAGCGTAAACTTACGCACTCCGGGTTCTATCTTGCCGTTTCCAAATACTTCGTTGGCTTCCCCTAGCTTCCCATTAGCTAGTTCTATCGAGTACGATCATCTAACTTACCTGCTACTAAACCAAGTATACCCTCAAACTCTAGAGATGCGAATCTTAAAATTTGCCACAGTAGCTAGCAGCACAGATGCATAACGTTGAGTAATATGGGACGAATGGATAACCTTGTTTGGATTCAGGCGTGTTTCCCTAGTTTCGCTGTTGAGCTTTCATCCTTGTGCCTGATTCTTCTTAGGGCAGTATTTTCTGAAATGCTTTTTGCTTCCACAGTTAAAACAACCTTGAGCACGTTTCTGTTCGTCACTCGTTCTGCCTTGATAATTGTCATTGTCGTTGTTTCCTCCGTGATTCTCACTACCATCTTGGCCTCCATTTCTACATTCAGTATCTTGCCTACAAGTTTCCTTGGGATGCCCTATCTTGCCGCAGTTACCACATTTTCCATATTTACACCGCCCGACATGATAACGTAGACAATTATCGCACTTAGGTAGGATACCCATGTAGTCTTTTCCCCTTTTGGCCTTCTTCTTGTTACTCGCCCGAGGAACCTTCTTGAAGTTTGCGAGCTTTCTCTTGTTATCTCCAGATGACTCTACAGGAGTTTCCTCATTCTCTTCCGAAGTGGAAAATTTTCCTCTTCTAACCGCTTCTTCCGTGAGCGCCATGCTTATGCCGATGGCCTCGGTGATTGTTGGAGGTTTAGATGTTGTCACCAGGCTTAGAATCTGAGGTGCCAAAACCCCGATGAAGTGTTCGATCTTCCTAGATTCTGGTTCCACCAAACGCGAAGCAACTTGTGATAGATCGTGAAATCTCTGCACATACTCAGTTATCTTTGGACCTTCCATTTTCAAGTTCCACAGTTCAGTCTCCAACTTCTGGACTTCTGCCCTAGAGCAATATCTTTTACGCATCAGTTCCACGTCAAAGCATATGCAGCAGTCTCGCCCATTGTCTGAATCTGAAGGTTCCACCATGACAGAGCCCCATCTAGAAATAGTCCAGCTATGTATGTGACCTGCTGTTCTGGGGCGCATTTACTTAATCGCAAAACATAATCCGTCTTCTCAACCCAACGCACAAAAGCTAAGGAACCCCCAGTGCCGTCGAATTCTCGAGGTTTGTGGTTCAAGAACTGCTCGTAGGTGCAGCCGTTGGGTGGGTTATTTCCTGGGGTACCTCTGCCGCGTTCAGAGTGAAGGGCCTCGTGCTGTGCAATGGCCTGTGAGATACGCTCTTGTAGTTCAGTCGCTGTCGTCGGCAGAGGGTTGTTGGTATCGATGTTCCCTTGTATCGACATCTTCTAAGAAGAAGATTGGTTGAGTCAGGTCTTATTTGTTCAGGGAGTGCATATAGTTGTTTTAGAGGTTGTACGTACATACACATAATAGATTATCAGATCACCCAATCAAGCAATAGCACAATCATAGCATAACCAAGTAATTCGGGAATTATGTTTAATGAGAGCATAGCCAGCAAGCACATAACATTATAATTATAGCACACACATTCAGATTAACAACGTGCTTAGTGAGGGCATGGCGACTGAGTTTTCATTAGTCATTGACCACAAAGTATTGTCGTATGTTAAATGATGATTGGGCTTTCATTATTCTCCGACCACAATTACATTGTCTTACAAAATGTATTACATCAAAAGGGACATAGGGTCACCCTACCCTTGTCCAATAAGTATATCAGCGTATCAAAATCACGTAGTCAGAAGTGGTCTTCAAAAGTCTCCACAATCTCGGCTTATCATTAGTGTCTTTACCCAAAAGTAATGCCATCTGCATAATCCAGAAACCAACTATACTGGTGACTGAGGTGGAGGAGGAAAGAAAAGCAAACTGCTAACATGAGCGAGCTCCTCCTCGAGCTTGTATATACGTCAAAGTAATTGACTGATCTGCCGCTCGACAGTAAAGAAATGAGCATCAAAAACCTGGGAAAGGTGTAATAGCAGCAGGTGAGAGTGCAAAAGGAATCTTTGATAAATGTGGAGGATCAAAGTATACTGTTAATAGTCAGGGTAGAGGACGTGGTGTCAGCTCAAGCTCCAAAACTCTGCGACTCATATCCTCAAACTGTAGCTGTCGTTAGAGGAGCAATTCATCCCGTGTGTAGCCTCCATAATGCAAGGGT
The DNA here is from genome assembly GCA_030545235.1 of Helianthus tuberosus. Lineage (NCBI taxonomy): Eukaryota > Viridiplantae > Streptophyta > Magnoliopsida > Asterales > Asteraceae > Helianthus > Helianthus tuberosus. Next base: position 15,000 of record JARYGA010010251.1, read on the forward strand.
CTAATATCAGCATAGTGTATGATAGGAACCATCGAAATGGCTCGTCCAGCAATGTAGAGGTGAGAGTAGCAAACGGTGCCGCCTGCGAGTTCGGGAAAATGCTGCTGTAGCAAAAGGATAGTCCTGCGGGTGCTGACCTGGAGTACCTTCCCGGGGTGCGGGTATGTCTTGAAAGAAAGCGATAGGCATGTTGGCACAATGGACGTCGGTCTCCATAGGAGCAACATCAGCGGGTGCAGGGGCAGGAACAAACGTCTCAACCAATAAGGATATCGTCAGGTGCAGGTACTGGGTCAGATATAAGGGGTGCAATGTCTGGTAAACCAAAAGAAGCATGGTCAGGATCAGGAATTGGCTCAAGATCAATAGGTGCAACATCAGGCTGACCCAAAAGGAACAGAAGCTGGCTCAGGAGCAGGCTCTGGGCCGTGTAAAGGTGTGGGATCTCGAGCAGATGTTAGTGCAGCAGTCATAGCGGTGTCGTTGTTTGAATCGGTAGTAGAAGGCTGCAAATGTCACAGACTCAAAGGAGTTTGAAATCGAGTGTATACTAGGATCAGAGGATAGCTTGATATCAGGGGTCTCAAGAAGTAAAATTAGTAACAACGTTCTTCTCTAACTTTCCATCATCATGGGCGTCATCGGGAGGGCCATCAATAAACATGTCAACGTCATCATCAGCTACTCGTCAAGTAGCCCACCTTCGAGAGGAATGTCCACGGGAGACGCAATATCGAGGATCGGGGCCATGGTGTGCTCACTATCAGGATGACCAGTGATGAGGTGGTCATGGACTGAAACTAGGATGACAAAAGATCCTTGTCAAGGAAGCCATCAGCAAGGTAAATCGTCACCAAATTCTGGTAGCGCGAACGGTTGAAAGTCGCCCTTTCCCTTGGTCAGCGTGTCAGGCTCACTCCCAGTGTCTGACGTAAACATCTACGGCACAGGTGCAATCTCATTATTTGTGACGGTGGCCATAGAGTCGTCAACGTCTGACAACTCGCTCTCTGAAGAAGGTGACATGTGTTTCGGTACATAATAATCATAGCATGTATATCCACAGTAATCTAACACTTAGTGTATTGCAAGCAAAGACAATTCATCATGCAATCATGTATTCACATTATTCTTCATGAAACTTTCTATCCTTCCTAGTCTCCCAGACTATCCCACCTAGTCTCCTAGACTAACCAACCAGTCTCCCAGACTAAACACCCAGTCTCCCAGAGTAAACTACCTAGCCTCCCAGACTAAACACCCAGTCTCTCAGACTGAAACACCCAGTCTCTCAGACTGAACTCCCCAGTTTCTCAAACTGTCCTAACTAGTCTCTCAGACTAACTACCCAGCCTCTCAGACTGAACTCCCTAGTCTCTCAGACTAAACTCCCAGTTCCCCAAACTGAATTGCCCAGTCTCTCAGACTGAACCTCCCAGTTTCTCAAACTAAATTACCCAGTCTCTCAGACTGACCTTCCCAGTCTCTTAGACTGCCCCAGCTAGTCTCTCAGACTGAACTATAACCGAATTCTTTGAAATGTGATTTGTATCTTTTATTATAAAAATGTTTGTTTCCTGGATCTGGGCGTTTCGTGTATGCAATGAAAATATGTTATGAAAACATTTTTGTGAGAGCCCTAATGATCGTAGTCTAGACTCGAGAAAGAATCCTAGTTCGCTACGATCGAAGCTCTGATTTGCAGAAGCGTGATTATGGTGTGACTTTCTTAATATCATTGCATTCAATCATAACATCAACTATATGATAAAAACATAGGTTTGTCATCCATTAAATAAGTTTAAAACATAACAACATTGTTTCCAAACGTATACTTCAAATTCAAGTTTTACAAACCGTACAAATTGTTTATGAGTTCATTAAGGACTTGTCAAAAGATATTGAATAACACCAAGGTTTGGAAGACGTGTCTCGTCCAGGAATAAGACACACTAACCAAACTCAAAGACCATGGATGACATCTTTATTTCTAACGCAGCATAAAAACTTCCAACGTCCGCCAGATCCACTTACAATTTCCCTGAAATACATGTAGTTTGAAAACATCAACAAAAGTAGAGCGAGTTCATGTGTTCGTTTGTGTGTATGTATAAACCTTTGAAAATGTTGTAAGTATGTATGTAAGTTTGTAAGTCCCGGTATGAAAGCAACAAGGAAAAGATCACCAATGGTCTGCAAGGCCACTGATATGTGTGAAGTGATGCAGGAAGACTCAAACCTAGCAGATTTTGTCAGTAAGACATATACACCACATGGTCCACTCAACAGACTCAGGGGTGGGGCTCGCTACACCCAAATAGATCTATCACTCATGTCCCTCGGTCCGACAACGAGGATTAATGGCCTCAAGTATCCGCCTACCCATTCACATGATCTATGGTTCTTTCCTAGGCTAACCATACCAATTGTATTTGTATGTAATCCTTTTGTAACATGTATTTCACCCTCGAAGTAAATAAACAAAACAATTTAAAGAAAAGGGGGACGTGAACTCACAGTTTTGCGTTCCTTGTATCAGATGTAACTCAAAGCTTCCTCTAGAATGCACAACTACCTACATGCGTACTAAGGTCCATTAGACGAGCGGGTCATGCCTTGACTTGGTATTAATTAGTACCTTTGAGTTATGTTTTAAAGTGTCTTCGTTATTATTCCAAGCATATAATTACTTGTTAAAATAATAATTATTTTAACTTTAAATTATATTAAATTTTGGAATAATCGTTAAACAATATTTTGTAACAATACTTCTCAAGTATTTGTATTCGTATTTCCTTCCCAAGGATGGGGGTATCTTATACACGTATATCCGTATCCTTGTATTGGTATATCTTGCCATGTGTTGGCGTCGTATTCTAGTGTGTACGTATTTTCTTAATAAATATCCAATATATTCCCAAAACAATATATTTTCAAGTCCTACTTAGAAAATATATATATAAACTTATTTTGCCCAAAAAGACTGTATTTCCAGAAAATATGTATTTTTTCCCAAAAATCATATATCTTCTAAATACCCTAGGAAAATATATTTTTACTTCCAAAAATAATATATTTCCCCTTTGTCGAAAATGTGATATACTTTGTAATAATAACAAGAATCATATTCTCATTTCTTTCGTATCCAAAATAATATTTACCAAAAATATATTTATAACGGTGTTCTCCGGAATATTTTGTAAGTTACGTTCTACCGTTCGGTTCCACAACATTATGTGTGTAACTTGTATATTTATTCCATGAGATTTCCGGTAATATTTTGTATTGTAACTTCTTGGTATTTGTTAAGTTATATTATTTTATCCCTAAAATAATATAGTTAATACACAAAGCATACAAGTATTCACACACATCATGTCTTTAATGTAAATATATTCCAAATACATGTTTATCCATTTTTATTTATAAAAAGCAATCTCCAATATTTGTATTTTTGTAACAAAATCTATGGCAAAATTTATATTGAAAACTCATGATCAAATACACTTGTAAATGCTAGTTTGAAAATATTTTCGAAGTGTTTATATTTTTAGAAAATTTTGCCATAGTTTCCCCTAAAAATGGAGGTGTCCATGCATTTAAAGCATATCATTTTCTTTCCAAAAATCATCACAACAATCAACAATCAATCCCTAAACAACTTACACTTACCAAGTGCAAAAACTATACAATTTACATAACAACATGAACTTGATCTTTCATAAAAACTTGTAGTAACTTGGTAGTGTATTTAGTAGGTTTAGTTACCCCTTAAAGTGTGTTTATTTCTTTAGAAATCTCATTCTTGAAAGATTTGGATGTTTACAACTTGTAAACATGTTTTACAAAAACGTTTCCTTATGAAATCTTCTTGTTTCTCTAATGTTTCTACACTTGTTTCATCACCCAAAATAGTGTAGGTTTAAGTAAGAACCATGATCTTCTAAAAATCATATTTTGAACTTAGTTCTTGTTGGAAAACCACTCATAAATCTTAGATCTATAAGTTTATCAACTCACTTGATTATTATTTTCAAGAAATCATTTTATTTTCAAGTTCATGCTTACACATGAGGATGATCATCTTGTTTCATCACATAATCATCCCCCTACTTGCTAGATCATGTGTTTAATCACAATCTAGCAAGCTCCTTATGATGATCAACATCATAATCTCAAGTAAATAACAATCAAACATCAAACACACACTAAACAACATAGTTTCATCATGATTTCATTATATGTTAAGCTTATGTTCAAGATTCAAGATTATGTTCTTTAGTGTTTATGTGATTAACAACATACTACATCTTTTAACCAACTATATTAGAAATAAATAAGGATTATGAGAGCCTTGCTACTAGCTCTATTGCTAGGGATGAACTCTTGAAGATGAAGGTGACAAAGATGGTGGATAAAAGCAAGCAATAGAGGTCCTTGATGATCCACAAGCTTCAAGCTCCCTTGAATGAAGTTTAACACCCTTGTGAGGCCTTAGAATGGATGAGAAAGATTGGATGGTGAAGGTGGTATGGAGGTGGGGTTTCGGCCGAGATGAAGGAGGAGAAGAGGAGAAGGAAGTGTGGGTGATTATGAGAGCTTAACCCTCCATGTCCATCTTATAACCATGCTTAAGCTTTGTCCAAAGGGTATTATGTTCTTATAAGGACATACAAGATCAATTAGGATCTCACAACAAGTCAAGCAAGATCAAGGGTGTGGGCCACCCTTGGATCCGTCAACAATGGGGGGGGGGTATAGGTGTAGCTTCAAACCAATTAGTTAGTTTATAATCCAAATCCAAGTATATAGTTACAAGTGTTAGTTACTAGATGTTTTAGTGGGTGTTAGGGTGCAGAAATAATTAAACAATGCTTCTAGTATAATTTTGGTGTTTCGGGTAGTGTCCGGTTGTTCGGTTAGATACCGGTTCGTTAAAGTGTCAAATTATTCCGTTTAATGATATTTATGTTACCTTTTGTGACACTTTTAATTCCCGACACTTAGGAAAGCATTCATGACCATTTAGTCATATTTTTGCATGTAATTAGCTTGTTGAAATGCTGAATTTTGCTGAAATATGCAGAATTCTGCACTTTAAGTGGGTTTTAGGCACTTTCTGGCACTTTAACTATCACTTAGTAAAGCAGTTTTGTGGTCCTTACTTCCCTACATGCTATACTAGTGTAGAACTTGGTTTCTGACTTATACTGGGTCTCAAAACAACGTCTGTCTATGTACTGAACCCCTTCAGCATTTTTCTGTCTTATACGTTAACTGTGCTAGCTGTGCTTTGTGCATCGTTTATGTTACTAAGAGTTTGTTTGAAAAAATGATGTGACATCATGAAATGTGATGCACATGTAAATATGATGCAGAAATTAGAAAGCAGTTAATTGTAATCCAGCACAGTCATTAAGCACTAATAAAGATTAATTAATTGTACGGATGCATGCAAATTTGGCAGTTGTCACATAGAATATAACAAATTTGAATGACGACAAGCATAAAAGAACTAAAATTTCATATCATTAATAATGGTTTATTACATGGTTTAGAAACAAAATACAACATGCTTGAAAATAAAATACGATACAACATGTATTAAAGTTTAAATGCCTTTCTTGGCAATCCTACTAGATTCCTTGCATCATCAGAGCCCTGCAATATGTATTAAAAAGCATAGATCAATACAAGAAGTATTGACGAGCATACAAGTTTGAATATAAGTATAAGTATAAAAGTTTATCTCAATCCAACGTGGTAATTTACATTCAAGTTGAATCTAGCATACATGAACAACATAAGCGTAAACAACCTAAGCATAACAAATAACCTAAGCATAACAATTAGCGTGGATATGCAAGTTGGAACTAACACGCATAAACAACCTAAGCATAACAAATAACGTGTTCGTTGGATTGAGTGGTCAAATATGTTTGATTGTATAAAGTGGATTTTGTTAGTTGATACATGTTGCACCAAAAAATGATTTAAAGCGTAAAAAGGGCCGAGTATGCTCACAGTTTCGCAAAGCTTTCTTTGGTAATCCCGTGAAGAGTTGGAGGATGGGACACCGAGGTCACCCTTTTGTTTTTGAAGAATCCGAGTCATGTTCTTGCAAATTCAAAGCATTAGAGAGTTGGGAGATTAAGGAGTGTTGACGTAATAAATATACATTTGTATTCAATTTTATAAAAATTAATTGAATCCAATAGGCTTCGTTTTAATATTTTACGTGTTTTGATTTACGGATTTTTACTAAAAGTGGACATAATTTCCTCTGTTTTTAGACAATCCCGACAACACAAGTTGTCAATAAAATGTTTAAAACTCAACAATTATTCAACACAATATACGTGTATCTTTTGTAAAGTTGTCGATTACTACTCAATGTATAAACTATGTTACGACGGTTCACGTTAACTATAATTTATATAAACAATGTAATAAAGATTCGAGTCGTTTGGATTTTACCAGATCTTGTGCTGACTATGACTGACCATTTTGACCATCTTTGACCTGTTGACCAATGTTGACTAAAAGTTGGCCGAGTTGACTCGGTTTGACCGAGTCAAATGAGACGATTCAAACCAACCCGAAGCTGAGTTGACTCGTGTTGCCTCAATTTGACTTAAACCAAGACTGAACCGAAATTGAATATAAACCCGAACCAACCAAACATCGAACCACCTGAAACCACCAACTGGCCCTGAACCCAAAACATAATCAAAACAAACTCGAACTAAAACTGACCTGATCCGATGCTAGTCGAAACCGAGTCCGATCAAAACTTGAACCAAGCTGGAACGAGGCGGCCACCACTGCCGTTGCTGCCGTCCGTACGACCACCATCGTTTCCGCCGCCGTGATCCTCTCTCTCTCTGCCACGTCTCTCTTTCTCCCCTTCTGCGACCTCGCCGTCGTACGCCACCACTAAGGAGGCGACCGACCATTTAAATGGGCAGAGATGGGGCATGTGGGGGCTTGAGTGATGAGTAAATGAGAAGAGAAGGTGAGGGGGTGTTGTGGTGCCTGTCGGAGGAACAAGGAGGCGGCCGGTGGCCGACCAAGGCTTCTCCGTTACCGGAGATGGAGAGGAGATGGAGAGCATGTGTGTGTGACATGAACAAGGGAAGAAGGTTGTGGGATGAGGGGTGAGGAGGTAGAAGGAGAGGTTGTGGTGGTGTGTGGGTGTGGTCGGAGACGAATAGCCGGAACCGGCCGGCATCGCCACCGGAATCTGGTGACCGGAATTGCGTAGAGAAGACAGGGGGTTGGGGGCTAGGGTTTTTGAGGAGATGAAAGTTTTTAACGAAAAATGGATCTAATTGCACTTCACACTCCAAATTTTTTATGATTCAATTAATCTTTCGTGGGCGAAACAGAGGATATCTCAATTGGGGGGAAAAATAGTATTTATAGGTAGGTTTAAGTGGGTTGGATCCAAAGCCCGGTTCTTGTGTTTTGCTCGGCCCGATACGGTTCGGAAACCCGTTTTCGAAAGCGAACGTCGTGAAATGTTGTAAAATGTTGTTTTAGGTTCAAAACCATGAAAAATGATGTCGACATCCGATATTTGTCACGTACGTTCGTCGTTTCGTTAAATGACGCGTGAGCTGTTTGGTGGTCGTTTCTAAATCTGCTTTTCGATTTGAGTTCGACTATGGATAGTAAAATTTGATTACGAAGCTAAATACATAAAAAAAAATTTCGGCGTCGTCAGTATTTCGTTCGATGTTATTTTGTTACCGTTTAACATTAAGGAGTTTTCCGCAATTACCATTCGCGTACTGTAAAACCGGATAAACGTTCCTAGGCATACCAAATGCCTAATTAAGTTGATTTATGTCACACCCCAACCGATGGCAGAAACATCGGGGTGCGAGCACTAAGCGTTCAGATTGCTCATGAGATTCCACAACACTAGATATTTCAATAGTAATTAAGTGGATTTCACGATATAGATTTTCAAATGTTAAACAAGCATTATTAAAATTACATCACATAATTAAATTGTTCAAGATTCTAAATTATTTAAGTGACGTTTCTAGGCATCTCCTAGCTTGATTTCGATATGTTCCATAGCAACCTATCAGCTTGCAACATGTATTAAAATATCAATACAAAGTATTGGCGAGTATACAAGTTTGAATAATAGCATACTAGATTAAAATAACTCATATCCACAATGTAAGTAATAAAAATAGTTTGAGCCGTGCTAGTGTCGCAGTCCACGCAGTGATAGCCCAAGTATCCCGATACTTTAGTGTTTACCCAAGACTCAAGGTAAACTAGAATCCTCCTAACAATACCCCCGAAAATAATGGGAGAGGTGCATCTCCTATAGCGCTACTATTGTTAAGGCGGAACTACACACCCTGGATTAAACGTCACATAGCACAGAATAGAATAGTAGAATGCACAAGTTTTCACATACACGTAGGATAGAGTTTAGCTTGCAAAAGTATCAAGTTTTGTAGTTTATAGAATACATGTTACATCCCAAAGTTTAAAGCAAAAAAGGATCGAGTATACCCACAGTGATTTGCTTAACAGTATAGACTGTTATTGGATCAAAGGGAGCTCTTTTAGAATTAGCCTGATTTGATTACAAAAGATAAGAGTCTGGCAGAATAACGAGATTGCTTAGAGTGTCGGAAACAGTCACTGGATCGGATGGCTGTTCGATCGGATGGCTATCCGATCGGATTGCCAGTCGATCGGGTGATATGTGTGCGAGTAACAGATGGCTGCCCGATCGGGTGGCTATCCGATCGGGTTGCCACTTGATTCAAATTCCATAAAGTGAGGAGGGATAGGATGGCTGCCCGATCAGGTGGTTATTCGATTGGGTTGCCACTCGATCCAAGTATTAGGTTAGAGTTGTCACCTCTATCGGATGGCAGCTCGATCGGATGGCTATCCGATCGGGTTGCCACTTGATTGAGATTCCCTAGTTCCAAGTTTTCTAGAAGAGTTTTAATCCATCGGCACATAGCCGTTCTGATCGGGCGGGAACCACTCCATTCCGATCAGTTAACTGTTTGCGATGGTGTTTATGTCAAAATCCATATCCCGTCCGTTATTCTCCGGTAGAAATCCATCTCTAAACTGACTCTAGACTGATAATCTAGTCTATGGTCTGATTAGAATCGGATCTCACCGTTTAAGGTAAAAGTTTGAAGAAGAGATGAAGAAACTTAAGTTTTATGTGAAAAAGTCTAGATTTAACTTAGAAAACGTATGAAATTCCTTAGATCTGAGCTATAACTTGGCAGAAATGACATCATTCAATAGTTTGTACAAACCGCCATAATGACATCACCTTCAAGAGGTCAAATCTCGGGGATTTCACGGTAAAAAGTGTGATTTCAAAGATGAATCACGTAGAGAATGAAGTGTAGATCAAGAAAGTACATGGATCTAGCGTAACACGTACCAGAATCATCAAGAAAATGAAGAAATAAAGGTGTTCGTGCGTCTGAGTCGAGCAGGGTTGTCACATCAGTGAAGGACTGATGTGACAACTCCTATTTATAGTGTGAAAGAGGGTGAGAAGGGCTGTGCACATGGATCGGGTGGTCATCCGATCGGATTTCCACTTTGGCCAATCCATCATTCCCGTGTTCCCGATTTCACGTGTAAGATCAACATTGTGTATTAATTGGGAAAAAGAATAACTAGATTACATCTTAAACACAAAAGTTTCCAAGATTAATAGATTCCGCCAGTGACAAGACTTCTAGTCTCTCGTTTAACCAAGAATCAAGTTTCACGAGTCTCAAGAGTCAGGCACCAAATATAGATTTAGACATTCCAATCATATAGATTTAAGCATTCCAATTATAGATTTAGACATTCCAATCATATAGATTTAGGCATTCCAAACGTATATTTAGACATTCAAGCATATAGATTTACCAAGATATTAAAGTATTACACATCATACAGTTCAGGGGCTCGACTTACCAATAACTAAAATTCAGGGACTAATTCTGACAAATGGCTAAGGTTTAGGGACACTGGGCGTTACAGTCTCCCCTCCTTTAGGAGATTTCGTCCCTAAAATCTTAGAAAAGGACTGCTCGAAGAGTTGTGGGTACTTGGCCTTCATATCACTTTTCAACTCCCAAGTGAATTCGGCGCCACGCTTCCCTTCCCATCGAACCTTAACAATGGGAATTTTGCTACGCCTTAGACGCTTAACAGCTTGATCCATGATTTCGACCGATTTCTCCACAAATTGTACAGCTTCATTTATTTGCAAGTCCTCAAGGGGAACCTGAAGTTCCTCGTCGGCTAGGCATTTACGTAGATTAGATAAGTGGAACACTGGATGCACATTGTTTAGTTCTTGTGGCAAGTCAAGTCTGTATACCACCTTGCCAATCCTTTCGAGTATCTTGAAAGGACCCACATAGCGAGGGGCGAGCTTTCCCTTCTTACCAAAACGAACTACTCCCTTCCAGGGAGATACCTTGAGAAGAACTCGGTCACCAACATCAAATTCCAGAGGCATACGCCTAACATCAGCATAGCTCTTTTGTCTGCTCCTAGCCTTGATCAAGTTATCACGGATCTGGAGAATCTTATCCGTTGTCTCTTGAATTATTTTAGGGCCAGTAAACTGCTTGTCACCAATCTCACGCGAGCTGAGAGGAGATCGGCACTTGCGGCCATACAAAGCTTCGAAAGGAGCAATCTGGATACTGGAATGATAGCTGTTGTTATATGAGAACTCAATCAATGGTAAGTGTACATCCCAGTTACCACCAAAGTCGATGACACAAGAGAGGAGCATATCCTCTAGGGTCTGAATAGTACGCTCGGTCCGCCCATCCGTTTGAGGATGAAAGGCTGTGTTAACATTCAAATGAGTACCCATAGCGGATTGGAAGGTTTGCCAAAGACGTGAAGTAAAACGACCATTATGGCCCGAGACTATGTCAAGAGGTATGCCATGACGGCATATAACCTCATCAGTATAGATTCGAGCGAGTTTCTCTACCCTGTAATCTTCACGAATAGGAAGAAAGTGGGCGGATTTGGTCAAACGATCGATTATCACCCAGATACTATCGCGACCAGAAGAGGTTCGAGGTAACTTAGTAATAAAGTCCATAGCGATACCATCTCATTTCCAGACTGGGATTTTGGGTTGTTCTAAGAGTCTAGAAGGGCATTGATGTTCAGCCTTTACTTTCATACAAGTGAGGCATTTAGAAACATATACAACAATGTCTCTTTTCATGCCAGGCCACCAATAAGTTGTACGCAGATCATGGTACATCTTATCGGCGCCCAGATGAATTGAGTAATGGGATTTGTGAGCCTCCTTCATAATGAGCTCACGGAGATTATCACGATCCGGCACCCAGATGCGATTGAGGTAATATTGCAGTCCGTTAGGTCTAGTTTCAAGTTGATCAATTCTAGCACCGTGGATTTCTTCTTCTAGACTTCCTTCATTTGTTGATGAATACTGGGCGTCACGAATACATGCATGGAGATCATTTGAGATACGAATAGAATTTACATGAGTTTTACGACTAAGAGCATCGGCCACTACATTCGCCTTGCCAGGATGGTAGCGGATTTCGCAGTCGTAGTCGTTAAGAAATTCCACCCAACGTCTGTGTCGCATGTTCAGCTCTTTTTGGTTGAAGATATGTTGAAGACTTCTATGGTCAGTGAACACCACACACTTAGTACCATACAAGTAGTGTCGCCATATCTTTAACGCAAACACAACTGCACCAAGCTCTAGATCGTAAGTAGTATAGATTTTCTCATGCAATTTGAGCTGACAAGAAGCATAAGCAATAACCTTGTCCCGCTGCATGAGCACACAGCCCAAACCTCGGTTCGAGGCATCACAATATACCACGAAATCGTCATTCCCATCAGGGAGAGTAAGAACAGGGGCATTACATAAAAGAGTCTTAAGAGTTTGGAAAAAATTTTCCTGTTCAGGACCCCAAACAAAAGGTTTCTCTTTCTGGGTTAGCGAAGTAAGAGGAACAACGATCTTTGAGAAATCCAAAATAAACCGGCGGTAATACCCCGCCAATCCTAGAAAGGAACGAATTTCGGTTGCAGATTTTGGCGCACTCCAATTCTTCACAGCTTTGATTTTAGACGGGTCAACATGAATACCTTTCTTACTAACGACGTGACCAAGAAATTGAACTTCATTAATCCAAAACTCACACTTAGAAAATTTAGCATACAGGCGTTCACCACATAAGAGTTCAGTCATCAAGCGCAAATGTCAAGCATGATCAGGTTTAGTTTTAGAATAAATTAGGATATCATCAATAAAGACTATCACGAAGCGATCCAAATAGGGCTTACAAACACGATTCATGAGATCCATGAACACAGTCGGTGCATTGGTCAATCCAAAAGACATGACCACGAACTCGTAGTGCCCATAACGGGTACGAAATGCAGTTTTGGGTACATCATCTTTGAGAACTCGAAGCTGATGATAACCAGAATGAAGATCGATTTTCGAGAAACATGACGTGCCTTGTAGTTGGTCAAATAGATCATCGATGCGGGGAAGAGGATAACGATTCTTAATGGTAAGCTTATTAAGTTCGCGGTAGTCGATACACATACGGAATGAACCATCTTTCTTTTTGACGAACAGCACGGGAGCACCCCATGGCGAGGTACTTGGATGAATAAATCCCTTTTCGAGTAGTTCTTGAAGCTGACTAGATAACTCTTGCATCTCAGAAGGTGCAAGACGGTACGGGGCCTTGGCGGCAAGAGTCGCACCAGGGATGAGATCAATACGAAAATCGACTGTTCTAGGAGGTGGAAGGCCAGGTAGATCTTCAGGAAAGACATCGGGGAAATCACACACCACTGGAACATCGCTTATGTTCTTCCCCTTTCTCTTTTATTCCACCACGTGGACCAAGAAAGCAAGGTTCTGTTTACGTAAGCACCTTCTCGCTTGTGTACATGACATCAGCCTCAGTCCTTTCGAAGGTCGGTCTCCATAAACATGCAAGATATCACCAGACAGTAGAGGTAAACGAACAAACTTCTCGTGACAGGCAATCTCAGCATGGTTCTTACGCAACCAATCCATATCGATAATGACATCAAAACTACCCAATTGCATGGGTATTAGATCAATAGTAAACACGTGGTCGTTAAGAATCAAGGAACAACCACGGAGAATAGAATCAACTAGGATAGACTTTCCATTGGCAATTTCCACCGAGAATGACTTAGGTAACATAGAGCGTGCACAGTTTAGCAGAGATGCGAATTCCACGGACACAAAACTTCTATCGGCACCAGTATCAAATAGGATCGAAGCATAAAGGTTAGTCACAAGAAATGTACCATTCACGACATCATTGTCATTACGAGCCTGATTAGCGTTGAGATTGAACGCTTATCCACGAGCGGCTGGCTGCTGGTGCTGGTTCAGCTGAGGACACTGGTTGCGGAGTTGAGTAGTATCCCCACACTTGTATCATGCACGAACAACATTGTCTGGCTTTGGATTCTGCGGAGGAGCTGGAAGTGCGGGTAGAGCTGCCTGAGCTGGGGCTTGCTGAGCTGGTTGAGCTGGGTTAGCTTGACGACAGTAGGGAGTCGTGTAACCATAGCGGTTGCAGTTGGTGCACAATCGACATGCAGAAGCGACAGGATGATGAAAATTACAAGTGGCACAATTGGGATAAGACCCAGTGTACTGCTTCTTAACTTCTGGAACAACAGGGTTAGCAGCAGCAGCAGCAGGAGCAGGTTTAGCAGCAGGGTTTGTAGCAGGAACAATAGCATTGCATCCTGAACCCTGGGATTTCCTTTTCTTGTTCTTGATGCCACTTGACTGCTGGGTTACTTGATTTGCAGACTTGGAGGTAGCAGGAGTAGCAAACTGTGTTGGTGCATACGTATGTCGACTTCGTCTTGTATCGAGTCTTGCTTTGTATTAGATAGATCAGGGTACGTTGTTCGAGAAAAATGTCCAAAATAGGTTGTGAGGTAATTTCGCACGAAATTACAAGTTGTAATTCCGCACGAAATCACCAAGTCAGTTCAAACGAAATCACTGATTTCGCTTGAAAGTGATTTCGCTTGGGCTGGTTCAAGCGAAATTACCATGCCTATAAATACTAGATAGTATTGTGTCATTTGGTACGAAATTAGATTCCCGTTTGAGAGCCGAAGTGCTGCCGAAGTGTCTACTCGCTATAAAACTTTTTCAAATCAATCTAAAGACAGTTTAAAGTGAATCTCTAGCTGAATTGAACTCAATACGTCTGTTTCCGCCTTTCGTATTGAGAAAAACTCTTCTGATCGACTCATTCGGGTCAGAAAACAGTCCTACAAGTGGTATCAGAGCTCAGGAGGAAGAGTTCATACCAATTCAGCTGCAAATTCTAATTTCTACACCTTCTTTTGAAAATTAAACAACTTTTCACGGTTAAAATCGACTAATTTTTTCACATATTGTGTGAAACTGTGTTTTAACAAACCCTTGAAAGTTTCAGACTTAAAATCGGACTAAAACATAATCAATTTTGGCAAAAACAGCTCGAGAATGATGACATCAGCAGTATTTCGCTTGAAATAGCATCTTGATTTCGCGTGAAATCAGCTATTCCGTACCAAATTGTTATTTCGCTTGAGTGATTTCGCATGAAATTACTAATTTCGCACCAGATTGGTATTTCATTTGGGTATTTCACACGAAATCAGCTATTTCGTTTGAAAGAGTGTGATTTCACACGAAATCAGGTAATTCCGCGTGAAGCTGGTATTTCGTTTGAACTGATTCCGTGTGAAGCTGGTATTTCATTTGAGCAGGTAATTCCTTGTGAAGAGGTATTTCGTTGGAGAGTGTTATTTCGTGTGAAAGATTTGATTTCGCTTGAAAGTGTCAGAGTTTTGTGAAACTTGTTACCGAAACATGGAAGAGGAATTTTATAATGCTTTTGCTACTACCCCGACTACTCCGGCTAGTGTTACTCAGAACTTGACCATGGAAAATGAAACGGGCACTATGCAAAAACCGCCAAAGCTTATGAACATTGAAGAGTATAAAGGATGGGAGGAACGATTCGAAAATTGGGTGCAAGCAAATTATTTGGATGCTTGGGAATGTGTTGAAACAAAGTATGTTAGACCCACGAATGATGATGAAGAGGAAATTGCTATTAAAGATTTAAGTGTTAATGATAGAAAGAAATACAAAAATGAAAAGATGATGATTAGTCTATTGCATCAAGCAGTTAATGAAGATATCTTGGTCTTACTGCAACACAATGGAAGTGCTTATTCAATTTGGAAAGCTTTAAAATCAAAGTTTGTTGGAAGTAAAGAAATGATCAAGAACAAAAAATCGCTTCTAAAGAAAGAGTTTGATCTATTTCGTGGTTTGAGAACTGAGAGCACCAAACAGATTATTGAAAGATACTGCAATCTGTTAGTCCAAATGAAGAGAGTGAGCATCACAAAAGAAAATGAAGAGTTGATAGAAAAGTTGGCTGATGCATTGCCACATGAAACTTGGGGCACGTATCTCATGATGTTGAGGAACAAGAAAGATTTTAGCAATCTAACACTGAATAAGTTCATTGAAAAGCTTGAAGCTCAAGAAATGGAACAAAGGAAGATCTCAAGAATGAAAGATTTTGATGGAGTACAAGATATTGGGTTGTATTACAAAGGAGGTATTAGTGATAAAACAAACATGTCACCAAAGGTTGAGACTGCATTCAATGCTAAGAGTTCATCAGGAGGGTTATCTAAAGGATCAAACAGCAAAACTGAATTTTCTTCATATCCATCATATGATCCAAATTTTTCAACAACAGAGAATGGAAAGAAATTGCAGTGCAACATGGTATTAGATCTTGAAAATGGTCAAAATTACACTGAGGAGGTTGCAAAAAGTCACATGTCGTTGTTGGGAACTGTATTAGAATCATATGAAAGTTTGGTAGCAGGAAAGATCGAAAATCCAATGTTGACAAAAGAGGATTATGATCAGATTGATGTCGAGGAGATGGAATTGATGGATATAAAGTGGTGTTTGGCGAGTGTTTTGAGAAGAGCTAAAAGTTTAAACAAATTACGGGAAGAGATGATTTTCATGATGCAAATGTTTCTACTTTAGGTTTTGATAAATCTAAAGTTACTTGTTTTCGTTGCAGGGGAAAAGGACACTTCAAGAGAGAGTGCACAAATCGCGAAGCAAGTGGAGCTCAAAATCCGTTTAACAACAATGATTACTATCGGAAAGCAATTTATCATCAATTTGCTCAACAACAACATCAAGAACCACAAACTGCACATGCAAGGAAGGCAATCGAGGAATCATCAAAGAGAGCTTGTATGGTGAATCAAGAAGATCAAAAATCATCAAAAGGTTTCAGTTGGGACAAATATGTTTTAGCTGATAGTAAAGCATGACTGATAAACCAAGATGATGAAAAATTACCAGAAGGGTTTAGCTGGACAAGTTTCAGTTGGGATGATTATGATCCTAATAAAACTTCAAATCACAAAGCTTTTGTTGCTCGAGTCGCTGATGACAGTGATAATGATGATGATTATTATGCAAGGAGAATGAAAGAGCACTTAAAGTTGATGGAGGAAAGTGACAGTGATGATGAGAAAGTTAAAAAGAAAAAGAAGAAAGTTAAAAACCCTGTCAGCAGTGATGATGAAGAAGTTCCAGTGATAAGGAAAAAGGTCAAAGACATTCCAGTTTTCACAGTTGAAGCTGAAACTGATGCACAAAAGATTCCAGTGATATGTGAAAATTGTGAAGCAGTGAAGAAGCAAAATAGTACTTTGGTTCATAATATGAACAGATTGAAGGAATCTTATGATGTTCTAAACAAAGCAATGAATCAGTATAATTAGTCAAGTAGTGAACAAGCAACAGCTATGAAAACACTTCAAGGAGCTTTCATGACAAAGAAAAAAGTCGTCAACAATTACATTGAGAAGTGTGTTGTGCTGGAACAAAAGCTGGGAACCCAAAGGATTGAAACAGAGAGAGTAAATAGGTTGTTAAAAAGTTACTCATGTACTTCTTATGTTATTGACAGGATTTATCCAACCGTTGAAAGTATGAAGGCTTTTGATGAAGATGAAATGTCGTAAGACAAGAGTTTTGAAGTGAGAAAGGATCCTGAAGTGAAAATTTCTAGTAAGAAACAAAGTGCCAGTTATAAAAAGTGTCCACCCCCGCTTGAAAATGGATATTCTCCACGAAATCCAAATTCAGAAAGAGTAAAAAAGGCAACCAACTTACAGTGGGAGTCTGAGTCTTCAGAAAATTTGCTTGACAACATTGATGTTACTTTCACTTCGTCTGACACTGATCATGAGACTGAATTAATAAAGAAAGTGGTCGATCAGGTGTTGGATAACGATGAAACCGAGGAGTCAAAGTCGGAGTCAAACTCAGAGTCAAAATCAGAAACGTCAAAGTCAACTGTCAAAAAGGGAAAAAGGGTTTACAATAAAGAATTTCTGTTATCAAAGTCTAATTTGAATGACGAAACGTTCAAAGTAGCATATACTTTGAATGATTCTGACAAATTATATTCTGATGAAGAATTTCCAATAAGTGGTGTCAAAACTGAAATGATAAAAAAGGTTTTCAAACTAACAGAAATTAATATTTTTGAAATAAAAGATGTAAATCTTTCTGAAAAACCTAAAAAGTACACCTCAAGAGTTCAACAAAGAGAAAACAAGAATAGAGGTTACAGGTCTGGTTCTGGTTTTCAAAAGAAACCAAACCATAACGGTAATTTCAAAAGAAAAGGTCTTGGATTTATTCCACCGAAAAATCATAAAAATGAGAAAACTTATAAACCAAAAACTGTTTTTGTTTCAGGAATATCAACTGAAGAAGAAACGGAGCAATTGTTAAGGAATCAATCAAACAAAGAATTCCTTGCTAAGAAGCAAGAAGAGATGAAGAAGGAAGTTGCTCAAAAGACAGAGACGAGAACATGTTTTCAATGCAAAACAGTTGGTCATATTGCCAGGAATTGTCCAAAGGCAATCCAAACAAAACAGAGAGTTTCTGAAAAACTGAAAGAAAAGATGGTTGAAAATGAACCCACAACTAAACAATTCAAAGTTTTCAAAAATTCGAAGTTTGAGGTTGGTGAATGTTCAAACAAGTTTTACAAGAGAAAAGAAAATCTTGACAATCACAAGTGGGTTGTTAAGAAATCTGTTGATAGTTCTAGCAATGATTCTGATTCGACAAAATCAGAGGAGTTATTTTCAGGCGATGAATCTGATTCCACAAAGTCAGAGGAGCCACGTGTTGAGTTAAAATTGGAAACGTCAGTACCGCCAATGGATGATGTCAATTTTCCACCATTGAGGGCTGAGAATTTTAAATAAAAGATTGGTAAAGTTGAGATTTCAAATCAATTTTTCTCTGAAAAGAAAGAATTTGATATTGAAAAAGCTTTTAACTCTAAAGTGCAACATATTTTTGGAAAAATGGTTGATGGAAAAGTTAAAGGAGTGAAGGAGTTTTATGAGAAAAAATTGAAGAAACCAGGTAAAGATGGGTCATCCCAGGTTTGTGACTGGGATGGAACCTATTATGATGAATAAACTCTGGACTTGCCGGAGCTCCCAGGTTGGTAAGTGTGGAGCAGGAATCGGCATCTTTCTTGAGAAATTCACATTGGTGATATTTCGACTTACAAGTGGTAAATCAGGGACATTAAGTTGTTCTTGATTTTCTACAAGTGGTAATGGTTGGTTGAATTTAAAACGGTTATATTTTTTCAAGAGGTTGAAAGAACAATGTGATGAATTGGTTCCCTAACCTACAAATGGTTTATTAAATCAACAAAACTTATTTTCCGGAAAAACCATTTGATGAAAACAAACTTAAGTGTTTTGAAATCATAATGGGAAAATATTTTGTTGTGAGGGGGAGTTCTGATTGTTTATGCCAAGTGGATGGCGAATTGAAGTGATTCGATATTAGTTGTCACTTTATTTGTACAGCTTGTTTTCAAATTTTTTTTAAATGATTTTGAATTTTAGGGGGAGTAAGAAATTTCAGAAAATCCAAAAACATTTGAAAATTTGAAAAAGTCAAAAACATGATAAAATCTAAAGATGAGTTTTGTTGTGAAAAAGAGGAAATGATAGTACATTGGTGGACGATCATAGCATGCTAAAGAATTGGAAAGTCAAAATGTGATAAACGGTCTCACTGATGATGTGCTAGTAGGTTTTTGCACATTTAGTAGATTGTGTCGAGATATAAACCTAAATTTCAAACTTACTTATCTCGTGGGGAACATCTCTCGAATATATGGGTAACCCCCGAAATCTTGTTTGAAAGGTCCCTCTTTCTAAGATACTAGGTCTTTATGCTCAGTGATATCTGGGGTATTATCCCGGGACTTCTGATTTTGCAGAAGCAATGGCCTAGTCCCCGTATAATACTTTACGCTTGCTTGAAATATAGCAATGCCCTCAGCATAAAAAATGATGAAACATTGAAAAATGCTAATCATGTGCTGTTGAAGAAAAGATTCTCTAAAGGGAACACACCATAAGTCGAAGCCGTCATCTCTCTGATTTTGCGGAAGCAATAGCCTGAGCTCTCACGGCCCTCGCATTTTAACCCCTTACAGATATCATCTAGGTATACTCACCTGTAAGACTGAATATTGGGATCTGGATACATGAGTATATTCTGAGGTGGGACACGCGAATAAGTTTAAGTGCTTAAAACATTAATCTCATATCTCGAAACAGTTGAACTTTGTGTGAGAATTTAAGTGGATCAGTATACTGACAATCTAAGTGAATCGTTTAGAACTTAAAATGTATAAAGCTTAACGGTGTTGGTGATTTGTCTCAAAAACTGATATGACCCTCTTACACAAATTCACAAAAATATTGTATGTACATATTTTTTTACAGCTTTCTGTTTAAAAATAAAAAATTCCAAAAAGATTTTTAGTGTGTTTTAGCATAATTTTTTTTTTGAAAAATCCAAAAAGGTTTTCGACAACTGATGTTGAAAAGCTGATTTTCAAAGTTCCAAGTGCTAAACAGGATGAACAGGTTTGGGAGAGTGTGTTTGAAAATGTTATTCATACAAGTGGTTCATCAGTGATTAAATATGTTAAATCATGTTGTTTGATACTTACAAATGATGGTGTATTTGTTTCTACAAGTGGTAAGTAGAGAATAAATTTATCAAATTATAAATTTGTCAAATTTATTTCTGGGTTAAGAATGTGAAGGATTAGCCAGGTTTCGATCTTGAACCTGTGAAAGCCAGACTACGATACTAAGCACAACTTAAGGGGGAGTCTGAAGACAGTAGAGCCAAATTCAGATCATGAAGATCACAAGAGAATTAGAGTGAGATAAGAGCCAGGTGGAGCTCCTAGAGATGAAGAGAAGACAGAGATAGAGGATACTTTACATTGTTAGATACTTCAGAAGAGAGCATAAAAGACTGATAAAGACTGAAGATGTTGAAGACTCGACACTGAAGACTCGTCAACATCCGAGGGGGAGTCTGTTGGTGCATACGTATGTCGACTTTGTCTTGTATCGAGTCTTGCTTTGTTTTAGATAGATCAGGGCACGTTGTTCAAGAAAAATGTCGAAAATAGGTTGTAAGGTAATTTCGCACGAAATTACAAGTTGTAATTCCGCATGAAATCACCAAGTCAGTTCAAACGAAATCACTGATTTCGCTTGAAAGTGATTTCGCTTGGGTTGGTTCAAGAGAAATTACCATGCCTATAAATACTAGATAGTGTTGTGTCATTTGGTACGAAATTAGATTCCGGTTTGAGAGCCGAAGTGCTGCCGAAGTGTCTACTCGCTGTAAAACTTTGTCAAATCAATCTAAAGACAGTTTAAAGTGAATCTCTAGCTGAATTGAACTCAATACGTCTGTTTCCGCCTTTCGTATTGAGAAAAACTCTTTTGATCGACTCATTCGGGTCAGAAAACGGTCCTACAAACTGCTTATCACGAACGCGGTTGTTGTTGAGACTGGCGGCCAGACGATAGACTTCTTCAATATTCTCGAGTTGAGCTGCTTCAATTGAATCACGTATAGCAGGAGGTAGACCATTGAGAAACTTGGTTATCATCCGCTTAGGAGTAGAAACCAAGTGAGGAACAATCAAGCTGAGCTGCTTGAAGCGGGTAGTGTAAGCCAGATTATCATCACCAATCTGCTTTAGGTGCCAAAACTCTTCTTCTAGCTTCAGTTGTTCATGAGGAGGGCAGAATTCAAGCATCATTAATTCTCGCAACTCAGCCCATGGAAGAGCATAGGCTTCTTCATTTGATCGGATGTTTCTCTCGTTTGTCCACCACTCCAACGCTCGACCTTGAAACATTCCGGTCGCACTCCTAGTCTTTAGATGATCTGGGCATTCGCTGTTGATGAAGGTAACCTTGATGCTATCGAACCACTCGAGCATAGCAGTCACCCCATCACTGCCTGTGAAAGACTTAGGGTTGCAAGAGATAAAATTATTATAGGTGAACTTGGTAGACCTTTCTTTCTTCGTCTTAGAATCAACAGATGAGGGTGGAGTGTTCGATCCTTGGATCTCAGAGACAATCTTTGGCACGACTCGAGCGATCTGGTCGGCCATGAAGGATATCATCTTTTTCTGAGACTTTTCCCTGGATCTCTTTAGAGTGTCGGAGAGCTTTCGAGAAGACATCCTAAAGATCCAACAAGAGGATCATTAAGTCTAGATTAATATAGATTCACATGTGATAGACTAAGACTCAAGATTCTCACAGATACCGCAACCCACGACCTTCGCATGGCACGTTGTACGAAGTTTGGCGACGTGTCAAAAATGCTTATATATAGGAAGTACCAGCGGCGTATCCACCACGCTTCGGGCACGATCGCTTCGACCCCGTACTCGGTGTCATGTTACGTGTCGCAAAACATACTCATCATCATAGATTCACATAGACTACTCCAATAGTTTCACATAGATTTCAATAGTTTCTATAGATTCAATAGACTCACGGACTCCAATAGATTCAATAGTTTTCAATAGATTAATTCACAGGTTCTAATAGATCCAATAGTCTCCAATAGTTTCTCATAGATTACCATAGACAATCCACAAACAACGAAATCCCGCATGGCACGTGCTATGAAAGTTCGGCAACATGACGGAAGCACTTATATATAGGAAGTACCAGCGGTGTATCCACCATGCTTCGATCATGCCACGTCCCCCTCGTCATCGGTGTCACGCTTCGTTAATCACAACATTAGATTCCCTAAATAGATTCTACATAGACTAACCAAATAGATTCAGTCATAGATCAACCAAATAGATTCCACAACTTCAACCCGAGCCTACAAAACTACGAACTTCACTTAGCGCATGGTACGAAGACTCGGTAACATGCCAGAAACACTTATATATAGGAAGTACCAACGGCGTATCCACCATGTTTCGGACATGTCACGTCATCCTCGTCTTCGGCGCTAGGCTACGTTTCGCATTTTGTTTCTCAAAACAGCACATACTTAGATTATACGTAGATTACGCTAGAGTACGCATAGATTACACATAGATTCCTCATAGATTACTTAAGTAGTTTTCATAGATTGGATTCCAACAATTCATCACCAGGCTGTAAACACTAAGTTTCGCATGGCACTTTGCACGAAAGTTGGTAACACGTCTGAAACACTTATATATAGGAAGTACCAGCGGCGTATCCACCATGTTTCAGACACGTCACTTCTCCCTCGTGTTTCCATGCCATGTTACATTTAGTGTCTTACAACCATAACCATACATAGATTCATCAGATAGATTTACATAGAATCATAGTCGATCAGGATTTACACATAGGCTATCATGATAGAATAAAACTTCATTAATTTAGTTGATCCTGAGATTAGAGTTAACGTTTTAGATTGCGGACATGCGTGCGATTCGTGAGAACGCCTGAAGAATCAAGATAAACGAAGAATTAAGTTTTAAAACTACATGTAAAAGTCGAGATAACATAAAGGATAGGCTCATAAAACATAGAGTGTTCCGGGTAGAGGAACGGTGACTAACCAAAGTGATTCAAACCCCTTTCGAATTGAGATAGCGTGTCTTGACTTACTCAGACAAATATGTCATCGATGTTAGGCCTACGATATTCGTCCTTTTGGTCATTTCACGTATCCAATTGAATAGTAGTTTCGAGACCTTGGCGAGACATAAATAAAACATCAAGGAGTGGGACTAATTATCAAGGTCTAAGTTTCACCTCTAACTTGATAATGTCATACCCTGATATCGTTGGTACTTATCCGTAGACAAGACCTACTAGAATAATATAGAGATTTTCCATCAAGGTTCGGATGTCATTCATGTTTTGAGGGCAAATCTTGTGCAAAATACAAACACTGGTGAACAGTGTTTTCAAAGTATTAAGTGTACGTTATGTTAGCCTTAGGAAAGGCATCTAAGTTTTACAGGAGTATGTGTGCTGCTAGGAAGAAATTACGGTAGGATGCATAAGTCTTAAACAACAGATAAGAATCAAGATTCCTAGAACTATAGACTAGGGCAAGTATTCCTACTCATCCTAAATCCCTATAGTTATGGCTCTGATACCAATCTGTCACACCACAACCGATGGCGGAAACACCGGGGTGCGAGCACTAAGCGTTCAGATTGCTCATGAGATTCCACAACACTAGATATTTCAATAGTAATTAAGTGGATTTCATGATATAGATTTTCAAATATCAAACAAGCATCATCAAAATTACATCACATAATAAAATTGTTCAAGAGTCTAAATTATTTAAGTGGCATTTCTAGGCATCTCCTAGCTTGATTTCCATGTGTTCCATAGCAACCTATCAGCCTGCAACACGTATTAAAATATCAATACAAAGTATTGGCGAGTATAAAAGTTTGAATAATAGCATACTAGATTAAAATAACTCATATCCACAATGTAAGTAATAAAAATAGTTTCAGCCATGCTAGTGTCGCAGTCCACGCAGTGATAGCCCAAGTATCCCGATGCTTTAGTGTTTACCCAAGACTCAAGGTAAACTAGAATCCTCCTAACAATACCCCCCGAGAATAATGGGAAAGGTGCATCTCCTATAGCGCTACTATTGTTAAGGCGGAACTACACACCCTGGATTAAACGTCACATAGCACAAAATAGAATACTAGAATGCATAAGTTTTCACATACACGTAGAATAGAGTTTAGCTTGCAAAAGTATCAAGTTTCGTAGTTTATAGAATACATGTTACATCCCAAAGTTTAAAGCAAAAAGGGATCGAGTATACTCACAGTGATTTGCTTAACAGTATAGACTGTTATTGGATCAAAGGGAGCTCTTTTAGAATTAGTCTGATTAGATTACAACAGATAAGAGTCGGGCAGAAAAACGAGATTGCTTGCTTAACAGTATAGACTGTTATTAGATCAAAGGGAGCTCTTTTAGAATTAGTCTGATTAGATTACAACAGATAAGAGTCGGGCAGAAAAACGAGATTGCTTAAAGTGTAGGAAACAGTCACTGGATCGGATGGTTGTCCAATCGGATGGCTATCCGATCGGATTGCTAGTCGATCGGGTGACATGTGTGCGAGGAACGGATGGCTACCCGATCGGGTGGCTATCCGATCGGGTTTCCACTTGATTCAAATTCCATAAAGTGAGGAGGGATAGGATGGCTGCCCGATCGGGTGGTTATCCGATCGAGTTGCCACTAGATCCAAGTATTAGGTTAGAGTTGTCACCTCTATCGGATGACAGCTTGATCGGATGGCTATCCGATCGGGTTGCCACTCGATTGAGATTCCCTAGTTCCAAGTTTTCTAGAAGAGTTTTAAGTGTTGAAAGGTCATGAGTCTAGTGTCACCCGATCGGGTGGCTGTCC
>JARYGA010010252.1:0-29692 GCA_030545235.1 Helianthus tuberosus
TCAACTAAACCATATGTGAAATGCACAAAAACAAGGTATTGAAGTAAAACATGGTTTAAATCAAAGTTATGTTTTGTGGAACAGATGCATGCTATACTGATATAAACATTTATGCGGTATTGTGAAAATGCATACATCCAAGTCTTGAGACTGTGGCGATAAACCTTTAAACAAATTAAAGGTTTATCTAAGTTATGTGTATCGAATTCGGTCATTCCTTCCAATCCAAACAAACCTAGGATTTCAGGAGGGGGGGGGGGGGTTGTCAATTCCTATGGTACCACTACCTACTAACGAACGGCGTAGCTAATGTTAATGAATGTATTGTTCCATTTTAAACAACCCAAATGTCAACCCAAAATGTAAGCATGTGATGAAAAACAACTGTACTAAGTATGTAACAAGTGGACATACATAGTATATGACGTGAAACTAATGTACTAAGTATGCACACAATGGGCATACATAGCATGAAATGTAATGTGAAACAATGTACTAAGTATGCACACAATGGACATACATAGCATGAAATGTAATGTGAAAACAATGTACTCAGTATGCACACAATGGACATACATAGCATGAACACAACGAAATCATGTACTATAAGTGTACTAATGAACATAGCAAGTATATGATGTGAAAGCAGGAAAGCACGAAAGTAACAAGTAGGCACATGTGTTTCACCCCAAAATAGTTTGGAAAACAGTAAAAGAGGGGTCTATGTACTCACTTGAGATTCCTTAGAAGTCCTAAGATAACCACCAAGCAATGCTAGAGATCACGGAATCAAACGACACCTAATATAGGTAACTATGTTAATAAACCGGACCTATATCGGAGGATCGAATAGAATGAGGGCTCGTAAACCAAATGAGTATGGGAACTCATGTAGTATGGTTTAACAAAGCCTACATACTAAATGAAACCTAACCTAAGTGCTTACGATCCATCATGACCCGTTTAGGTAACTAGTCCTATGACAAGTAAAATATGCCTTAACATGTTTAATATTGTTACTAAATCAGTTTAGATACCAAAAGTTATGTTACATATGCTTAAAATGAATTTTGGAGTAAAAAGGGCATTTTGGTAATTTACCTAAGGCATATAAACTACCTTTCATACAACTGCTTAAACGTCGTGACCATAAGGTATAACCTCGGAAGGTTATTCCCTATATACTATGGTCACCTAATGTGCTTGGTCGGGTCCTAATGATCGACCAAATGGGTCGGGTTGGAAGGTATAAGCGATTTATTAGATCGCTTACCCTTACGACCCTAGACAACGTGGTAATCAGTAGTCATAGTCACAAGGGACTATAACCATCGTGATTACAATCACGTTGCGAAGTTCAAATGAACTTCGCATTGACCATAAACTGGTCAATGCAGAAAGTCAAACAAAGTTTGACTTTCGTACTCGAAAAGCAATAAAAGAACGAAGGAATACTTACGAAGGGTCCCCGAATGCTAATCTTGATTCAAGTAGCTCAGGTATGAAACAATGGTTTCAACTTAGAGCTTCTCAAATCAGATTCTTGTGAGGAATGAGTGAGAATGTGGTGGGTATTTATAGATTTCGGTTCACCGTTAGGATCGTTATTTGGATAACGTGATCGAATCTCATCCGTACAAGTGTTGGAATGTTGTGGTAACTCATTTTGCCCACCACAAGAGATTAACATGTGGCACTTGGCCTTTGGGGAATGTTTAAATCTGGAAGCAGGCTGTTAAAAATGATTTGCTGCATCTGGCCCCTGCTTGCGCACCGCAACACTCACATTGTTGAGGTGCGCAAGGACCTAGTTTGGCAGATTTACAGTTTTGGTCCCTGTTGTGTTATAAGGTCATTTCCGACGCGATTAAGGCCCGTTAACCCCATTTCAAAGCTTTAAAATGAAGTTAAAGTATAGGGAACTTAAAATGTGCTCAAAAATATCTCGGATGACGGTTCGTTTAGCCGTACGGTTGCGATGTTCGCTTAATTACGACGGAATGCGCATAAGCGCGAAAAACGATCCAAATGACGCGATGAATGGATTTTACTTATGCCAAACACTAAAATGAAATATTTTAGTGCTTACATAAATTTTTGGATGTCCGGATGTATTCAGAACGTAAGTTATGCGCGAAAGTGCAAACTTATGCACTTTTTGACGCTGTTAGTCCCTGAATGACTCAAAAGTTTATTTTAGCACACCGAACCCCTCAAAGCCTTTTTCTAAGCTATGTAAAGAATATTTATGGTATGTTTAAATTATGGCCATGTTCCGGAATGTTTGTTATAGTTCAAATTGGCATACTTTCGCAGTTTGTCAAATTTAGCCCCTGAAGGCGAATTAACTTGTTTTTGCCATACCAAAGCCTTCAAAACTTATTTCTAAGTTATGTAAAGGTTATTTAAGGTATGTTAAGTATATGTTGATGTTACGGAGTATTTGTAGCATTAAACTGATTACATTTACGCACCAGTTTGCGTATAACTCTCCAGAAAGCGATGTAAAGTTTGAAATTGAAAAAAAGTCAAAACATGAAAAATGTAAAACACAACCAAACAAACATTGGGATCAAATAACATTGTTTTATTGATAACTGAATTGTTTACAATGATTTCAGACACAGATGTTACAGTCTCCCCTACTTGTGGAAATTTCGTCCCGAAATTTATTTAGAGGAAACTCGTGGGAAAAGATACGGACACTTCGCCTTCATTTGATATTCGCGTTCCCAAGTAAACTCGGGTCCACGTTTAGCTTCCCAGCGAACTTTGACCAAAGGAATGCGCTTGCGTTTAAGCCACTTGACTTCACGTTCCATGATTTCCACTGGCTTCTCAACAAATTTCAGTGTTTTGTCAACACGAATTTCATCAAGCGGTATGTGGAGGTTCTCATCAGCTAAACACCTCTTGAGATTGGACACGTGAAAGGTTGGATGAACATTTCCAAGTTCAGGAGGTAACTCAAGTCTGTAGGCTACCTTACCGATTCTTTCGACGATCTTGAATGGTCCAACGTATCTAGGTGCAAGTTTTCCTTTCTTTCCAAATCTGATCACACCTTTCCAAGGTGAGACCTTAAGTAATACACGATCACCGGCTTGAAATTCCAAGGGCTTGCGTTTTGGGTCCGCGTAACTCTTTTGACGGCTTCTAGCTGTCTGAAGGTTATCACGAACTTTCTTAACCTTATCTGTTGTCTCTAAAATGAGGGCAGGTCCAGTAAGCTGAGCCTCGCCGATCTCATTCCAGCAGACTGGTGAACGACATTTTTGACCATAGAGAGCCTCGAAATGAGCCATTTTGATGCTGGTGTGATAACTGTTGTTGTAGGAGAATTCAATTAACGGAAGATGTGAATCCCAACTACCACCAAAGTCGATCACACAAGCTCTAAGCATATCCTCCAGAGTCTGGATTGTTCTTTTAGATTGACCATCCGTTTGCGGATGATAAGCTGTGCTCAGGTTAAGTTGGGTCCCCATAGCAGATTGCATGGTTCTCCAAAAATGAGAAGTGAAACGAGCATCTCTGTCAGAAATGATGTTCAAAGGAACACCATGTCGAGCTACAATTTCATCCACATAGATTTTAGCAAGTTTGTCAGTAGGAAAATCCTCACGGATTGGCAAGAAATGCACTGACTTAGTAAGACGATCAACAGCTACCCAGATAGCATCATGACCCTTCTTTGTGCGCGGAAGTTTAGTAATGAGATCCATAGTAATGTTTTCCCATTTCCAAACTGGTATCTCTGGTTGCACCAATAGACCAGAAGGACACTGATGTTCAGCCTTAACCTTAATACAAGTAAGGCATTTTGATACATATAAGGCAATGTCTTTCTTCATACCAGGCCACCAATACTGAATACGAAGATCCTTATACATTTTATCTGATCCAGGATGAACAGAATAACGAGACTTATGGGCTTCATCCATAAGCAAGGTGCGAAGGTTATCTTGGATTGGGACCCACAAACGGTCCATGAAGTAATACGATCCATTGTCCTTCAGTTCCAGATCAGGTGTTATGTGATAGGGAAATTCCTTATCCATTAAACCTTGTGAAACACAAGATTGTTGAGCCTGAGAAATGCGTGATTAGATATCGGATCGAGCTTGGATAACAGATTGAACATGAACACAATGAAGCTTAGTACGTTCCTTACGACTCAATGCATCGGCTACGACATTCGCCTTACCAGGATGGTAGCGAATTTCGCAGTCATAGTCATTTAGAAGCTCGACCCAACGTCGTTGCCTCATGTTGAGTTCTTTCTGATTGAAGATATGCTGAAGACTTTTGTGGTCCGTGAAAACCACACATTTTGTACCGTACAAATAGTGTCTCCAGATATTTAGAGCGAAAACAACTGCACCCAACTCAAGATCATGAGTGGTGTAGTTCTTCTCATGTATCTTTAACTGCCTCGATGCATATGCTATGACTTTGTTCCTTTACATCAGAACACAGCCAAGACCCAATTTAGATGCATCGTAATAAACGACGAAATCATCATTGCCCTCAGGCAAAGTCAGAACAGGCGCGTCGCAAAGCTTCTGCTTCAAGTTTTAAAAAGCTTCCTCTTGCTTGAATCCCCAATCAAAGGGCTTGTTCTTCTGAGTTAGAGAAATTAGAGGAACTGTAATCTTTGAGAAGTTCTCAATGAAGCGGCGGTAATAACCCGCTAGACCAAGAAAAGAACGAACTTCAATAGGAGTAGAAGGTGTATCCCAATCCTTAATCGCACTGATCTTGAAGGGATCTACATGAATACCTTGTTCGTTGATAATATGTCCTAAAAATTGAACTTCTTTAAGCCAGAATTCACACTTGGAGAATTTGGCGAAAAGTTGCTCTTTCTTTAGGAGTTCCAAAGTAAGACGAAGATGTTGCTCGTGATCAGCTCGCGTCTTAGAATAAATCGAGATGTCGTCAATAAAAACAATGACGAACTGATCCAAATAAGGCTTGCAGACCCTATTCATTAAGTCCATGAAAACAGCAGGAGCATTAATCAAACCGAATGGCATGACTGTGAACTCATAATGCCCATAACGAGTGCGGAACGCTGTCTTGGGAATATGTTCTTCATGCACACGAAGTTGGTGATATCCAGATCGCAGATCAATCTTTGAAAAATAAGAAGCGCCCTGTAACTGATCAAAGAGATCATCGATGCGAGGTAGGGGATATCGATTCTTGATGGTAAGCTTGTTAAGCTCACGATAATCGATACACGTCCTAAAAGATCCATCCTTCTTCTTAACAAAAAGAATGGGAGCACCCCAAGGTGAAAAGCTAGGACGGATAAAACCTTTGTCAGAGAGCTCCTGTAGCTGCTTAGACAACTCTTGCATCTCGTACGGTGCAAGATGGTAGGGAGCTCTGGCAATGGGATTTGCACCAGGTACGAGATCAATACGGAACTCGACTTGGCGTGCTGGGGGTAGACCAGGTAAATCTTCAGGGAATACTTCAGAATAATCCCGAACAATAGGAATATCTTTGATAGACTTACCTTTACCTTTATCTGCTGTGACATGTGCCAGGAAGGCCACATAATTCTTTCGAATATACTTCCGAGCTTTAAAACAAGACATGAGTTTGAGGCCACCTGCAGGCTTCTCACTACGAACCTGTAGGATCTCGCCTGTCGAAAGCGGCACACGAACAATCTTCTCAGAACAAACTATCTCTGCGCGATGCTTGGCTAACCAATCTATACCCACAATAATGTCGAAGCTACCAAGTTGCATAGGCGTAAGGTCGATAGGAAAAAGATGGTCGTTAAGGTTCAACTGGCAGTTGCGAAGAACAGAATCAAGAACAATGGGTTCACCACTAGCAACTTCTACTGTCAAAGGTTTACCTAGTTTCGTTCTAGACACGCGAAGCATTGGCTCAAAAGATAATGACACAAAACACTTATCGGCACCCGAATCAAAGAGAACATGCTGATTATTAATAAAGAACGTACCGTTCACCACTTCATTGTCTGCTTGTGCCTCTTGTGCATTCATGTTGAAGACTCGACCTCGAGCCTGAGCTTGATTCTGATTCTGGTTCTGGTTGGCTAGCCTTGGGCACCGGTTTCTGTAGTGGGTCAGATCCCCACAATTGTAGCACGAACCAGGAGGAAAATGAGGTCGTGCAGCTTGACCTTGTTGCTGAGCAAGAGGCTGAGCAACTTGTTGGGCTTGGTTCTGAACTGCCTGATTCTGGTTAACAGGAATGCCACAAGTAGCGGCAAGATGACCAATTCTCCCACAGTTAGTGCAATGGCGACATTGGAGATGTGGTGAGTGATGGCTGTTACACCTGTTGCACAAAGGTGCATTGCCAAGATAAGGTTTCTTGGCTGGTGGTTGCGCAGGCTGATTTGGTGCAGCTTGGGCCTGTGCAGTAACGGCATAGTTTTGGGAAGCCTTTCGCTTCCTAGACCCTTTTGAGGAACCAGAATTATTTCCCTTCTTGTTTTCACCTTTCTTACCATTCTCCTTGTCAGATGCCTGCTTCTTACCCTTGTCACCCTTTTTGTGCACTTTTCCCTTTCGAACCTGCGACTCAGTCAACGTCGCTGCTAACTCGATCGCCTGACAGAGTGTGGTAGAGTTACTACCAGTAATGATGTCTTGCACTGAGTCAGGTAGGCCATCGATGTACCTTTCGATAGCCTTGTCGAGTGGGGTAACCATTGTTGGGCAAAGCAGACTCAACTCCTCAAACCTGTCAGTATACGCCCTGTGCTCGCCACTGTCTTGTTTCAAGTGATCAAACTCTTTCTCCAAAGCTCGTTGTTCATGATGAGGACAAAACTCCCTCATCATAAGGGCTCTAAGTTCAGCCCATGTTTGTGCTAGAGCAACTTCTGCACCACGGTCTCTCATAACCCTGTTCCACCATGTGAGAGCCCTCTTCTGAAACACACTCGAAGAAAACTCGACCTTGCGATTGTTAGGACACTGCACGTGACGGAAAGTATTCTCAATGCTCTCGAACCATTGAAGAAGCCCAGTTGCTCCCTCAGAACCACTAAACTTGAGTGGTTTAGCCGAGTTAAAATCCTTGCATTTGCATGGAGCATTGTTGTTGTTGTTGGCTTGGTTCCATTGAGCAAAGAGGTTTGGGAATTGAGCAGCCATTTGCTGCGCAATGATTTCTGCTAGTTCGGCAGTCGCTATCCGGTTCTCGCGTCGAGGAGGCATTCTAAAAGAGGAAACATGAAAGGAAACGAGTGAGATGATTGGATGAAAAGAATGAGATGATACAAGAATTGACAACAGCAAAGATGGTGGTCATTTGTTTGTTACCATAAGGCAAACAAACGACACACAAGGACTAATCAAAGTAAATGGGTCAAAAATAATGTATCGCGAAGACATGCTCGCCTATAAGTGAACACTCACCCCAAGAGTTCCCAGGTAAGAGTGACTGGTCCGATTATGTGGATTTATACGAACACTCTAGCTTTAGACAGAAAACCCAGGGTACAGGCATTCACTCTTCCAGTTTGCACGTGTTCACACTATTTAGAACCCAAAACCTTGACGAGATTTTGAAAACTCAAAGGGGTTCAAAACCTTATAACAGAGGGTTCAAAACCTTACAATAGAGGGTTCAAAACCTTGTAATAAATCATTCAAAAACAGAAGATTGTTTTTCAAAAATTGTTTCGGAAAATTTGGTTTTTGTTTTGATAATCACCTAAGGATAGGTGATGTGCATGTTTTAAGATCTAAACACAAGATAACTTGTGTTAGGGTCCTAGAAAGGTTATAGTCTAGGTCAAAGCATTACTAATAACCTAATTCCCTATAACCATTGGCTCTGATACCAACTCTTCTGTCACACCCCGACCACGTATAACATACAAAACGTGGCGGGAAACGTCGGGGAGTGTCGTAACAGAATTATTGTTTCACAACCATGGCATACAAAGTTATATTTTATTTATTAAACAAGAGTGTTACATTGTCTTAAACAGGAAACAAAGAGTTCATAACATAATTAAACTAGTCTATCTTCATTTTTATTCTCTAAGGCACAGGTCCTCCCTAGTGTCACGATCATCATCCTACGCAAAAGCTCCTGAAAACACATGTGAAAATAGGTACGATAGCATAAAAATGCCTGTGAGATACATAGGATTTGTGAAAATAGGATTCATGACTTATAAGTTTAGAAAAAGTTGTTTAACAAAAGTCAGTCATGAACCTTGTAAGTTGTTTTGTTTTGTAAATCATTCAGAAAGCAATGATATGTATAAATAAGAGAATAATGTAAGGTTAAATGAATAACCAAGAAAAATGAGTTTGTATAAGATAAGTTGTTTTGTAAATCAATGTCTTGTGAAAATAAGTTGTTTATGTAAAACGTAATATGCCAATTATTGAAATGATTTAAGTAACGCTACTACATGTAATATCATACAAACACTTATTTATAGGAAGTACCAGCGGCGTATCCACCATGCTTGTATCATTTTACACACGCCTCGTTACTCAAATCACTTACTCAAACCAACCACCAATGTAAATTGTTTATGTATAAATGAATTGTCATGTGTTAATGTGTAAACCATATCGAAATGTCTATGTCCAATGTAAACCACTAAATGTGTATATCAATGTCAAAATGTTTGTGTTTAATGTAGATCATGTAATGTGTACCCAAAAATATCATGTATGGTAAGTGAAATATATCAACTAAACCATATGTGAAATGCACAAAAACAAGGTATTGAAGTAAAACATGGTTTAAATCAAAGTTATGTTTTGTGGAACAGATGCATGCTATACTGATATAAACATTTATGCGGTATTGTGAAAATGCATACATCCAAGCCTTGAGACTGTGGCGATAAACCTTTAAACAAATTAAAGGTTTATCTAAGTTATGTGTATCGAATTCGGTCATTCCTTCCAATCCAAACAAACCTAGGATTTCAGGAATGGGAGTTGTCAATTCCTATGGTACCACTACATACTAACGAACGGCGTAGCTAATGTTAATGAATGTATTGTTCCATTTTAAACAACCCAAATGTCAACCCAAAATGTAAGCATGTGATGAAAAATAACTGTACTAAGTATGTAATAAGTGGACATACATAGTATATGACGTGAAACAAATGTACTAAGTATGCACACAATGGGCATACATAGCATGAAATGTAATGTGAAACAATGTACTAAGTATGCACACAATGGACATACATAGCATGAAATGTAATGTGAAAACAATGTACTAAGTATGCACACAATGGACATACATAGCATGAACATAATGAAATCATGTACTATAAGTGTACTAATGAACATAGCAAGTATATGATGTGAAAGCAGGAAAGCACGAAAGTAACAAGTAGGCACATGTGTTTCACCCCAAAACAGTTTGGAAAACAGTAAAAGAGGGGTCTATGTACTCACTTGAGATTGCTCAGAAGTCCTAAGATAACCACCAAGCAATGCTAGAGATCATGGAATCAAACGGCACCTAATATAGGTAACTATGTTAATAAACCGGACCTATATCGGAGGATCGAATAGAATGAGGGCTCGTAAACCAAATGAGTATGGGAACTCATGTAGTATGGTTTAAAAAATCCTACATACTAAATGAAACCTAACCTAAGTGCTTACGACCCATCACGACCTATTTAGGTAGCTTATGCTACTTTAACGCGTCGTTCGCGTAAAACGCGTTCGGAACGCCTAACTAGTCCTATGACAAGTAAAATATGCCTTAACATGTTTAATATTGTTACTAAATCAGTTTAGATACCCAAAGTTATGTTACATATGCTTAAAATGAATTTTGGCGTAAAAAGGGCATTTTGGTAATTTACCTAAGGCATATAAACTACCTTTCATACAACTGCTTAAACGTCGTGACCATAAGGTATAACCTCGGAAGGTTATTCCCTATATACTATGGTCACCTAATGTGCTTGGTCGGGTCCTAATGATCGACCAAATGGGTCGGGTTGGAAGGTATAAGCGATTTATTAGATCGCTTACCCTTACGACCCTAGACAACGTGGTAATCAGTAGTCATAGTCACAAGGGACTATAACCATCGTGATTACAATCACGTTGCGAAGTTCAAATGAACTTCGCATTGACCATAAACTGGTCAATGCAGAAAGTCAAACAAAGTTTGACTTTCGGACTCGAAAAGCAATAAAAGAACGAAGGAATACTTACGAAGGGTCCCCGAATGCTAATCTTGATTCAAGTAGCTCAGGTATGAAACAATGGTTTCAACTTAGAGCTTCTCAAATCAGATTCTTGTGAGGAATGAGTGAGAATGTGGTGGGTATTTATAGATTTTGGTTCACCGTTAGGATCGTTATTTGGATAACGTGATCGAATCTCATCCGTACAAGTGTTGGAATGTTGTGGTAACTCATTTTGCCCACCTCAAGAGATTAACATGTGGCACTTGGCCTTTGGGGAGTGTTTAAATCTGGAAGCAGGCTGTTAAAAACGATTTGCTGCATCTGGCCCCTGCTTGCGCACCGCAACACTCACATTGTTAAGGTGCGCAAGGACCTAGTTTGGCAGATTTACAGTTTTGGTCCCTGTTGTGTTATAAGGTCATTTCCGACGCGTTTAAGGCCCGTTAACCCCATTTCAAAGCTCTAAAATGAAGTTAAAGTATAGGGAACTTAAAATGTGCTCAAAAATATCTCGGATGACGGTTCGTTTAGCCGTACGGTTGCGATGTTCGCTTAATTACGACGGAATGCGCATTAGCGCGAAAAACGATCCAAATGACGCGATGAATGGATTTTTCTTATGCCAAACACTAAAATGAAATATTTTAGTGCTTACATAAATTTTTGGATGTCCGGATGTATTCAGAACGTAAGTTATGCGCGAAAGTGCAAACTTATGCACTTTTTGACGCTTTTAGTCCCTGAATGACTCAAAAGTTTATTTTAGCACACCGAACCCCTCAAAGCCTATTTCTAAGCTATGTAAAGGATATTTATGGTATGTTTAACTTATGGTCATGTTCCAGAATGTCTGTTATAGTTCAAATTGGCATACTTTCGCAGTTTGTCAAATTTAGCCCCTGAAGGCGAATTAACTTGTTTTTGCCATACCAAAGCCTTCAAAACTTATTTATAAGTTATGTAAAGGTTATTTAAGGTATGTTAAGTATATGTTGATGTTCCAGAGTATTTTTCGCATTAAACTGATTACGTTTACGCTCCAGTTTGCGTATAACTCTCCAGAAAGCGATGTAAAGTTTGAAATTGAACAAAAGTCAAAACATGAAAAATGTAAAACACAAACAAACAAACATTGGGATCAAATAACATTGTTTTATTGATAACTGAATTGTTTACAATGATTTCAGACACAGATGTTACAGGTTTTCCCTGCATTCCTCTTAGTTTTTCAACTCTTTGAGATAGGTTGGACAATTCCTTTTCAAATGCCCTATCTCACCATATTCAAAGCATGGATCATTTGTGGCAACCTTTGCCTTCTTTTCTTTTGGTTTCGGTGGTTTCGCTTTAGTCTTTCTTTTCTTTTTCCCTTTGATTTTCCCGTTACCGTTTGCAACATTTGCTTTAGTGTCTGGGTGATGCCTTTTCTTGTTGCCATCCTTATTGATCGTTAGAATGGGTAAAGCCCTTTTACCCATATTGAGCCTTTCGAGGTGATCAATGTGGCTTTGTCATCTTAAAGACTTAAGATGAGACCGATTGGGGTTTCCTCTATTCGACATGCATGAAGCGCTCAAACCATTTCGATGCGTTCTACCCTTAGGAACATTTCCTACAATAGGTTAATCATGTCGTATGCTTATGATGTTCAAAATCCTTTTGAATCTCAGGAATCATAATTCCTAACATGAGGCAAGAGGCTTGCATAGTATCCTCGATATACGTGATCCAGTCATTATAGGCATCCTCATCTTCCATAAGATGTTCATCGGGATTAGGATCGTTCAACACATAGGATATCTTCTCTTACTTAAGAACGATTCTTAAGTTTTGATATTAATCCATGATGTGTTATGATTGAGACGATCCTTTTCAAGGATTGTTTTTAGTGATAGGTTACGAACGGTTTGGGTAATATTGTTAGCGGCCATCTACAAAATTTAACAAGGTTCAATTTTAGTATTTTCAATATTATTATATTTTAATCATTAATACCCTTTTATGTCTCATAGACAATTAATAATTAAAATCTAGAATCCAACGTTACATTTAAAAATTGGTTAGGTGACCTTTATCCCTCTATTTAAATTAACAAGGTAGTCAACGTTTGACAATTGCAACCCTTTGCAACTTCTAGCCATATGGGATCGGTTAAACATCTTTATGTTTAGTTGGCATGTTTAATCCCATCAACAACTTTGTTCCCCATGCTTTGGTGACCCTAAGTTCATGGTTTCCAAATCAAGTCGTCTAACTTACACACACGTGTGAGTTTATTCACATAAGTGGTTAGGTGACCTTTATCCCACAAACATGGTAAACCCACCTCGAATATACAAGTTCCCTCAAATGTGGTTAGGTGACCTTTATCCCATAATAAGAGTTCCCAAGTGATTCGAGTGTTGTATAAAAGGATGGTGTTTGACTTGTTTTATAAAAGGGATTTTTTTTAGTTTTCAAAATTCTAGTTTAGAAAACATTATGTACCATACATTTGCATGCATTCAAATCCTTCGTACTTTTGTGAAAACCAATTTTCAAAGTTCTTTTAATAAAACCCATTTAATTATAAAAATCATTAATTTTTAATAACCTTTTATTAACCATTTTTAATGATCTTTTAAGAACCATTTTTAAGCTTGTTGTTGATTATTAGTTTGTTAAGCAAGCATATCCAAATATCATACAAACAATAAAATAAGCAACCACACAAGCATAACATACATAACAATAGGTGCATAACCATAGCCAACTATTTTGACCACACTTGTTAGCCGAAACAAGTGTGTCAAAAGGTCCTTCCTAAGGGTGAATATAGACACAAATAATGTGTCGTTGAACTCCCACTTGATCCCGCATCCAAATGCTTCAAGTCTTCTTCTTGTGTTGTGATTTCTTCACATTCTTTGGGCTTCCAAATGCCTTTTATATTCAGCTCCAAACTCCTTTGGACTTGAAAAATGTGTTTTGGTTATCGGGCTAAAATCCCGTTAAGAACTATGAAGTCCTTTATGCCCGAAATTGGCAAAAACCAAAACCGCATTTTTGTGTGCATCTTCTTTTACAAAAGGTATCCTAATACATTTTTCTAGTAAAATAAAATGCACCTAATCTATTTATTTACATACCAAATGAAATAAATAAATTACATATTTTTACAAATGGAAGAACAAAAATAATAATTATTACAACCGTTGAAATAATTAAATACAAATCACAAACACAAATATTCAACATATTCACACAAGGTCATGGCTAGGTTATGAACACCAAAATATATATCCACATATATAAAATTCAAGAAGCAAAATGGTTTCCTTTTTACAACCTACTTTTCGGTCAAGAATGAAAAAACCGAAAAAGTGAGTTTTTGTCCAAACAAACAAATCATCCAAATGACATAATTTTTTCAAGATACTTTAATGCATGTACGAAAATAATCTTGAAAAACAAAAGGATAACCATATATAAAATTTCGTCCATAGGGTTTAACCAAACCCGAAACCCGAAAATTTCATATCCTATGAAGCATGCACTCATATAAGCGGCTCTGATACCATTGTTGGGTTTTTCACATGTTTATCAAAGTATTTTATCCTTATAAAATAAAAACGCGGCGGAAAATATTATTTAAAACATGTTACTTTTAAGATATAAAACCCATTTTATATGCACAACCCAATCCCCGGATCCATATACGAACATGCATGCTATCAAAAATTAAAACCACAACCATAGGGTGTTTAGAATACTACCTTCCAAGGAGTAAAGGATATGAAGAATATGATGTTTCTTGAACGGTTGCCTTCAAGTGTAGAAGACCTCAAGCTTGTATACCCCAAGCCTTCCAACAAACACCTTTAGTTTTAGCTAGGATTTCTACACTTGTGAACTCACTAAAATTCCATCTCGATTAACCACCATGGCCGAAAATATGAGGGAAGATTATGGAGTTCTTGCACTTGATTTATCAACTTGAAAAACCCCTCTTGATCAACCATACATGACCCGATTTTTAGAGAGTAAATTCAAGTCTTATACTTGAATTTCATCTTCTAAAACTTGCACTATGTTGGCCGATTTTTGAGAGCTCTTCTACAAGTCTTCTCTAGTTCATTTTCTTGAAATTGTCATACACAATTATTATAAATCAAGTGAGAGAAATGGCCACCCACTTTGTGACAACTGTGTTCTGTAATCATCGTATAATGTAAGACAATGTGGATTATCAATAAAACAATGTGCTTTGGTGTTATTATGTGTGTATTTATGTTCAATGATTTTACAATTTGATTCGATTCCGATTTCAAGCTTTAAATCACTTTCTAGAAGGTCAAACGCAGACTGGTGCATAAACGCAATCAGTTTAACGTGACGTACACTCCAGAATTGTGACGTAAGCCAAACATACCCTAAATATCCTTTACATAACTTAGAAATAAGTTTCGAAGGATTCGGTAAGGCAAAAACATGTTTATTTGAACTAAAGAACTATTTACGACAAAACTGCGAAACTAACGTTGGTGACCGCCCGGATAATATTTAAATCCCAAAAATATTCTGTTATGATTAAAATTTTATTTTAATCAGGTTCGCGATGAAAAATAAATTAAAACGCCTAAAAACGTTATTTTTCAAGTTTAAGTGCGTACCGCGTGTTTCTGCGCGACACGGTGCTTCTATTGCAAAACACGGACAACACAGCCAGTCTTGGCAACTAAACTTTATTTCAGTAATATTTTGGCGAGTTTATTTTTATAGTATAATAAAAATAATTTAGAACACCATAAACCGGGATTTAAACGCTAGATAAAATACCCGATATCCAGTTAAATACCTATTTTTATCTACTTTACCATCAAAGTTACACTTTAACCCCCCCCCATATATAAAATTCGGTCATATCTAGTGTGGCCCCACCAAGATCACCAAAATAATTTCCTATATTTTGAAATATCATTTTGGATCTTCACTTGACACTTGGTGATGCATACCAAATCCAAATCTTTTATATATCTTCTATATATCCTACACCATCTAAGCAAGATCATTCACACTCCACTCAACCTGTCACTCTCTCTCCCTCCCAAACCGTCCCATATCTCTCTCTCTCTATCTTCAAATCTTCAAGTCATGTTCTTCATGTCACACCCCGACCACGTATAACATACAAGACGAGGCGGAAAACGTCGGGGAGTGTTGTAACAGAATTAATTGTTTCATAACCATGGCATTCAAAGTTGTATTTTATTTATCAACAAGCGTGTTACATTGTCAATACAGGAAATAAAGAGTTTATAACATAATTAAACTAGTTCTATCTTCATTTTTAGTCTCTAAGGCACAGGTCTGCACTAGTGTCACGATCATCATCCTACGGAAGAGCTCCTGAAAACACATGTGAAAATAGGTACGTCAGCATAAAAATGCCTGTGAGATACATAGGTTTTGTGAAAATAGGATTCATGACTTAAGTTTAAGAAATTGTTTAATAACAGTCAGTCATGAACCTTGTAAATTGTTTTGTCTTGTAAATCATTTGAAAAGTGATAAAATAAGATGATATGTATAAATAAGATCATAAAGT
The DNA here is from genome assembly GCA_030545235.1 of Helianthus tuberosus. Taxonomy (NCBI): domain Eukaryota; kingdom Viridiplantae; phylum Streptophyta; class Magnoliopsida; order Asterales; family Asteraceae; genus Helianthus; species Helianthus tuberosus. The sequence goes on from JARYGA010010252.1 coordinate 15,777, forward strand.
ATGGTTAAATAAATAACCAAGTAAAATGAGTTTGTATAAGATAAGTTGTTTTGTAAAACAATGTCTTGTGAAAAGTATGTTATTTGTATAAAATGTCATATGTCTAAATTGAAATGATTCAAATAACGCTACAATATGTAATACCATACAAACACTTATATATAGGAAGTACTAGCGGCGTATCCACCATGCTTGTATCATATTACACATGCCTCGTTACTTAAATCACTTAAACAAACCACCAACGTATAAAGTCCATGTTTAAACCAATCGTCAAAAGTCCTTGTATAAGCCATGTCAAATGTTTAAAAGTCCAAACGTAGTCAAGTAATGTGTAACAAAAGTTATGTATTGTAAGTAAAGTATTGTCACATAGTCCAAAATGTATAAATGTACAAAACAAAGTATTTTGAATATATCAAAAAGTTATGTTTTGCAAAGTAATGCATGTTACATTGATACAAACATTTATGTGGTAAGTTAAAGCATACATTCAAGCCTTGAGACAGTCGGATAACCCTTTCAGTCAAGGTTATCAAAAGAAATGTTTTCGGATTCAGTCATTCCTTACATCCAAACAAACCCGGGATGTCAGGAATGGGATTTGTCAAGTCCTATGGTACCAGTACTTACTACCGAGCGGCGTAGCTAATGTTAATGAACGTATAATAGTCTCGTTTGTGCAAACCAAATGTCATAGCAAAAGTGAACATGTTATATGAAAACAATTTACTAAGTATGCTAAGTTAACATACAAAGCAGAAAGTCATGTAAATCAATGTGCTAGCATGCTATCAGTCAACATACGTAGCATAAATGTAAAGTAAAACAATGTACTAAGTATGCACACAATGGACATACATAGCATGAAATGTAATGAAATCATGTACTATAATGTACTAACAAACATAGCAGGTATATGATGTGAAAACAGGAAAGCACGAAAGTAACAAGTAGGCACATGTGTTCCACCCCAAAACAGTTTGAAAACAGTAAAAGAGGGGTTCTATGTACTCACTTGAGATTGCTCAGAAGTCCTAAGATAACCACCAAGCAATGCTAGAGATCACGGAATCAAACGGCACCTAGTATAGGTAACTATGTTAATAAACCGGACCTAAATCGGAAGATTTAGATAGAATGAGGGTTCGTGAACCAAACGAGTATGGAGACTCGTGTCATATGGTTTAACAAAGCCTACATACTAAATGAAACCTAACCTAAGTGCTTACGACCCATTACGACCCGTTTAGGAAGCTTATGCTACTTTAACGCGTCGTTCGCGTAAAACGCGTTTGGACCGCCTAACTAGTCCTATGACAAGTAACATATGCCTTAACATGTCTAATATTGTTGTCAAATCAGTTTAGATGTCAACATTTATGTTAAATATGTTTAAAATGAATTTTGGCATCAAAGGGGTATTTTGGTAATTTACCTAAGGCATATACACTACCTATCTTACAACTACTTAAACGGAGCGACCATAAGGTATAACCTCGGAAGGTTATTCCCTATATGCTATGGTCACCTAATGTGTTTGGTCGGATCCTAATGATCAACCAAATGGGTCGGGTTCGAAGGTATAAGCGATTTATTAGATCGCTTACCCTTACGACCCTAGACAACGTGGTAATCAGTAGGCATAGTCACAAGGGACTATAACCAACGTGATTACAATCACGTTGCGAAGTTCAAACGAACTTCGCATTGACCATAAGCTGGTCAATGCAGAAAGTCAAACAAAGTTTGACTTTCAGACTCGAAAAGCAATAAAAGAACGAAGGAACACTTACAAAGGGTCCCCGAATGCTAATCTAGATCAAAATAGCTCAGGTATGAAACAAAGGTTTCAACTTAGAGCACAATTGATCAGATTCTTGTGAGAAATGAGTGAAAATGTGATGGGTATTTATAGTTTTCGATTCACCGTTAGGATCGTTTCTTGGAGAAGAGGGAATGATCTTGCCCGTACACTTGTCGGAAGGTTGTGGTAACTGATTTTGGCCACCACAAGTGATTAACATGTGGCACTTGACCTTTGGAAAGGGTTAAGGACTGTTAACAGCAGCTGAAAAACATTTTGCTGTAGCTGACCCCTGCTTGCGCAACGCAACACTCAGAGTGTTGAGGTGCGCAAGGACCAAGTTTGGCAGAATGGCATATTTGGTCCCTGCTGTGTAATAAGCTCATTTCCGACATGTTTAAGGCCCGTTAACCCCATTTCAAAGCTCTAAAATGAAGTTAAAGTATAGGGAACTTAAAATGTGCTCAAAAATATCTCGGATGTCGGTTCGTTTAGCCGTACGGTTGCGATGTTCGGTTAATTACGACGGAATGCGCATAAGCGCGAAAAACGATCCAAATGGCGTGACGAATGGATTTTTCTTATGCCAAACACTAAAATAAAATATTTTAGTGCTTACATAAATTTTTTTGGATATCCGGATGTATTCAGAACGTAAGTTATGCGCGAAAATGCAAACTTGTGCACTTTTTGATGCTTTTAGTCCCTGAAAGACCCAAAAGTTTATTTTAGCATACCGAACCCCTCAAAGCCTATTTCTAAGCTATGTAAAGGATATTTATGGTATGTTTAACTTATGGTCATGTTTTGGATTGTTCGTTACTATTCAAATTGGCATACTTTCGCAGTTTGTCAAGTTTAGTCCCTGTAAGCGAATTAACTTGTTTTTGCCATACCAAAGCCTTCAAAACTTATTTCTAAGTTATGTAAAGGTTATTTAAGGTATGTTAAGTATATGTTGATGTTCCGGAGTATTTTTCGCATTCAAACTGGTTACGTTTACGCACCATTTTGCGTATAACTCTCCAGAAAGCGATATAGAGTTTGAAATCGAACAAAAGTCAAAACATGAAAAATGTAAAACATAACAAAACAAACATTGGGATCAAATAACATTGTTTTATTGATAATTGTACTGTTCACAATGATTACAAGCACAGATGTTACAGTCTCCCCTACTTGTGGAAATTTCGTCCCGAAATTTATTTAGAGGAAACTCGTGGAAAAAGAGGCGGATATTTCGCCTTCATTTGATCTTCGTGTTCCCAAGTAAACTTGGGTCCACGTTTAGCTTCCCAGCGAACTTTGACCAAAGGAATGCGCTTGCGTTTAAGCCACTTGACTTCACGTTCCATGATTTCCACAGGCTTCTCGACAAACTTCAGTGTTTTATCAACACGAATTTCGTCAAGCGGTATGTGGAGGTTCTCATCAGCTAAACACCTCTTGAGATTGGACACGTGAAAGGTTGGATGAACATTTCCAAGTTCAGGAGGTAACTCAAGTCTGTAGGCTACCTTTCCGATTCTTTCGACGATCTTGAATGGTCCAACGTATCTAGGTGAAAGTTTTCCTTTCTTTCCAAATCTGATCACACCTTTCCAAGGTGAGACCTTAAGTAATACTCGATCACCGACTTGAAATTCCAAAGGCTTGCATTTTGGGTCCGCGTAACTCTTTTGACGGCTTCTAGCTGTCTGAAGGTTATCACGAACTTTCTTGACCTTGTCAGTTGTCTCTAAAATAAGGGCAGGTCCAGTAAGTTGAGCCTCGCCGATCTCATTCCAGCAGACTGGTGAACGACATTTTCGACCATAGAGAGCCTCGAAAGGAGCCATTTTGATGCTGGTGTGATAACTGTTGTTGTAGGAGAATTCAATTAACGGAAGATGTGAATCCCAACTACCACCAAAATCAATCACACAAGCTCTAAGCATATCCTCCAGAGTCTGGATTGTTCTTTCAGATTGACCATCCGTTTGCGGATGATAAGCTGTGCTCAGGTTAAGTTGGGTCCCCATAGCAGATTGCATGGTTCTCCAAAAAATGAGAAGTGAAACGAGCTTCTCTGTCAGAAATGATGTTCAAGGGAACACCATGTCGAGCTACAATTTCATCCACATAGATTTTAGCAAGTTTGTCAGCAGGAAAATCCTCACGGATTGGCAAGAAATGTGCTGACTTAGTAAGACGATCAACGACTACCTAGATGGCATCATGACCTTTCTTTGTGCGTGGAAGTTTGGTAACAAGATCCATAGTAATGTTTTCCCATTTCCAAACTGGGATCTCTGGTTGCACCAATAAACCAGAAGGACGCTGATGTTCAGCCTTGACCTTAAGACAAGTAAGGCATTTTGATACGTATAAGGCAATGTCTTTCTTCATACCAGGCCACCAATAGTGAATACGAAGATCCTTATACATCTTATCTGAGCCCGGATGAATAGAATAACGAGACTTATGGGCTTCATCCATAAGCAAGGTACGAAGATCATCCTGGCTTGGGACCCACAAAAGGTCCATGAAGTAATATGATCCATTGTCCTTCAGTTCAAGAGCAGGTGTTATGTGATAGGGAAATTCCTTATCCATCAAACCTTGTGAAACACAAGATTGTTGAGCCTGAGAAATGCGTGCTTGGATATCAGATCGAGCTTGAATAACAGATTGAACACGTACACAATGAAGCTTAGTACGTTCCTTACGACTCAATGCATCGGCTACGACATTCGCTGTAACAACTGTGCTTGTAATCACTATGAACAGTTCTATTATCAATAAAACAATGTTATTTGATCCCAATGTTTGTTTAATTGTGTTTTACATTTTTCATGTTTTGACTTTTATGTAATTTCAAACTCTATATCACTTTCTGGAGAGTTATACGCAAACTAGTGCGTAAACATACTCAGTTTAATGCGACAAATACTCCGGAACATCAACATATACTCAACATACCTTGAATAACCTTTACATAACTTAAAAATAAGTTTTAAAGGCTTTGGTATGGCAAAAACAAGTTAATTCGCTTACAGGGACTAAACTTGACAAACTGCGAAAGTATGTCAATTTGAACTGTAACGAACATTCCGGAACATGACCATAAGTTAAACACACCTTAAATATCCTTTACATAGCTTAGAAATAGGCTTTGAGGGGTTTGGTGTGCTAAAATAAACTTTTGGGACATTCAGGGACTAAAAGTGTCAAAAAGTGCACAAGTTTGCATTTTCGCGCATAACTTACGTTCTGAATACATCCGGACATCCAAAAATTTATGTAAGCACTAAAATATTTTATTTTAGTGTTCGCCATAAGAAAAATCCATTCGTCACGTCATTTGGATCGTTTTTCGCGCTTGTGCGCATTCCGTCGTAATTAAGCGAACATCGCGTTCGTACGACCAAACGAACCAACATCTGAGATATTTTTGAGCATGTTTTGAATCCCCTATACTTTAACTTCATTTTAGAGCCTTGAAATGAGGTTAACGGGGTTCAAACGCATCGAAAAAGGCCTTAAACACGTGCAGGGACCATTTCTGCCAATTCTGAAACTTTTCTGATTCAGGGGGGTGCTAGCGTAGCGCGAGCCCTATGGGCTTACCTGTCGCGCTACGCGACTGCCTATTCTGGACAGAAAACATGCAGAAATATCAGTTTTGCACTTTCGGGACCAGATTCGATGTATTAGCCGTTGTTTAATTCACAACCACACATTCTAAACTTGCTTAGTCAGCGGATAAGGATGGAATTTAGGCACCATAACTTTGCAACACATGTATGGATGGAATTTAAGCACCTAAGCACCATAACTTTGCAACACATGTATGGATGGAATTTAAGCACCATAACTTTGCAACACATGTACGGATGGGATTAAGGCACGTTTTCCATGAAACGATCTTAACGGTTCGGGTATTCCTATAAATACCCCATACCCCCCATTGCTAAAATCACTAGAAATTTGATTTGAGAAACTCTAAGTTGAAACATTTGTTTCATACCTGAGATTTTTGAATCGAGTTTAGCATTCGGGGACCCTTCGTAAGTATTCTTTCGTTCTTTTCCTTATTTTACTGCTTTTCGAGTCAGAAAGTCAAACTTTGTTTGACTTTCAGCGTTGACCAGTAATGGTCAATGCGAAGTTCGTTTGAACTTCGCAACGTGATTGTAATCACGATGGTCATAGTCCCTTGGGACTATGCCTACTGATTACCACGTTGTCTAGGGTCGTAGGGTAAGCGATCTAATAAATCGCTTATACCTCGAACCCGACCCAGTTTGGTCGATCATTAGGATCCGACCAAACACAGTAAGTGACCATAGTAGGTAGGGAATAACCTTCCGAGGTTGTACCCTATGGTCACATCGTTTAAGTAGTTGTATGATAGGTAGTTTATATGCCTTAGGTAAATTACCAGAATACCCTTTTCATGTATAATTGGTAATTAAGCATATGTAACCTAAACTTTTGTCACATAACTGATTATGTAACAAGTTTAGGCATATAACACTTGTCATAGGGCTAGTTAGGCGGTCCAAACGCGTTTCACGCGCACGACGCGTTAAAGTAGCATAAGCTTCCTAAACGGGTCGTGATGGGTCGAAAGCAATTATGTTAGGTTTCAATTAGTATGTAGGCTTTGTTGAACCATACTACACGAGTCTTAATACTCGTTTGGTTTACAAACCCTCATGCTACCCGATCTTCCGATTTAGGTCCGGTTTATTAACATAATTACCTATATTAGGTGCCGTTTAATTCCGAGATCTATAGCATTACTTGGTGGTTATCTTTAGACAACTGAGCAATCTCAAGTGAGTACATAGACCCCTCTTTTACTGTTTTCCAAACGTTTTGGGGTGAAACACATGTGCCTACTTGTTACTTTCATGCTTTCCTGTTTTCACATCATATACCGGCTATGTTTGTTAGTACATTATAGTACATGATTTCATTACATTTCTGCTATGTATGTTGACTGATAGCATGTTAGCACATTGATTTACAAGACTTTTCTGCTTTGTATGTTAACTTAGCATACTTAGTACATTGTTTTCATATGACAAGTATACAACTGCTATGACATTTGGTTTGCACAAACGGGTCTTTATTACGTTCATTAACATTTGCTACGCCACTCGGGAGTAAGTAGTGGTACCATAGGACTTGACAAATCCCATTCCTAACATCCCGGGTTTGTTTGGATGTAAGGAATGACTGAGTCCGAATACAATTCTTTTGATAACCTTGACTGAAAGGGTTATCCGACTGTCTCAAGGCTTGAATGTATGCGTTAACTTACCACATAAATGTTTGTATCAATGTATCATGCATCACTTTGCAAAACATAACTTTTTGATATATTCAAAATACCTTGTTTTGTACATTTTACTTATGGTTTAAGTAGTCTTATTTTACTTACCATACATAACATTTGTTACACATTACTTGACTACTTTTGGACTTATAAACATTTGACATGGTTTATACAAGGACTTTTGACTATTGGTTTAAACATAGACATCTTACAATTGATTGGTTTGGTTTGATTAAGTGGTTAAGTAACGATGCGTATGTAATATGATACAAGCATGGTGGATACGCCGCTGGTACTTCCTATATATAAGTGTTTGTATGGTATTACATATATCGTAGCGTTATTTGAATCATTTCAGTTTGATACATATAACATTCTATACAAATAATATACTTTTCACAATACATTGTTTTACAAACAACTTATCTTATACAAACTCAGTTTACAATGGTTATTCATTTAACCATACATTATTCTATTATTTATACATATCATCTGATCTTATCGTTCTTCAAGTGATTTACAAAACAAATCAAATTACAAGGTTCATGACTAAACATTTCCTCAAACATAAGTCATGAATCTTAATTTTTCACAAACCTATGTATCTCACAGGCATTTTTATGCTGACGTACCTATTTTCACATGTGTTTTCAGGAGCTTTTCCATAGGATGTTGATCAGGACACTAGGGCGGACCTGTGCCTTAGAGACTAAAAACGATGATAGACTTTGTTTAATTATGTTATAAACTCTGTATTTCCTGTGTTAAGACAATGTAACTCGTGTTTAATAAATAAAATACAACTTTGTTTGCCATGGATTTGAAACAATTAATTCTGTTACAACACTCCCCGATGTTTCCGCCACGTTTTGTATGTTATACGTGGTCGGGGTGTGACAGAAGAGTTGGTATCAGAGCCAATGGTTATAGGGAATTTGGTTATTAGTAATGCTTTGACCTAGACTATAACTTTTCTAGGACCCTAACACAAGTTATCTTGTGTTTAGATCTTAAAACATATACATCACCTATCCTTAGGTGATTATCAAAACAAGAACCAAAATTTTCCGAAACGATTTTTGAAAAACAATCATCTGTTTTTGAATAAATTTTTACAAGGTTTTGAACCCTCAATTGTAAGGTTTTGAACCCCCTGTTATATGGTTTTGAACCCTTTTCAGTATTGGTTTTTGGCCTTGTGCCTTCTAATTTTCAAAAATCCCGTCAAACGTTTTGGGTTTTAAATAATGTGAACATGTGCAAACTGGAAGGGTGAATGCCTGTATTCTGGGTTTTCTATCTAGGCAAGCACTTCGTATACATCTCATCAGACGCGAGACCAGTTGTGCTTACCTGGGAATTCTTGGGATGAGTGTTCACTTATAGGCGAGCATGTCTTCGTAATACATTATTTTTGACCCATTTACTTTGATTAGTCACTGTGTGTCGTTTGTTTACTTTGTGATATGGACAAATGACCACCATCTTTGCTTTTGTTGATTTCGTTTCATCTCATTTCTCTTCATCCAATCATCTCACTCGTTTCTTTACATGTTTTCCTCTTTTAGAATGCCTCCTCGACGCGAGAACCAGATAGCTACTGCCGAGCTGGCAGAAATTATTGCGCAGCAAATGGCTGCTCAATTCCCAAATCTCTTTGCTCAGTGGCAACAAGCCAACAACAACAACAATGGTCCGTGCAAATACAAGGATTTTAACTCAGCTAAACCACTCAAGTTTAGTGGTTCTGAAGGAGCGACTGGGCTTCTTCAGTGGTTTGAGAGCATAGAGAATACTTTTCGCCACGTGCAGTGTCTCGAAAATCGCAAAGTCGAGTTTTCTTCGAGTGTATTTCAGAAGAGGGCTTTGACATGGTGGAACGGGGTTATGAGGGACCAAGGTGCAGAAGTTGCTCTCGCACAGACATGGGCTGAACTTAGAGCCCTTATGATGAGGGAATTCTGTCCTCGTCATGAGCAGCGAGCCTTGGAGAAAGAGTTTGATAATTTGAAGCAAGATAGTGGAGAGCACAGGGCATATACTGACAGGTTTGAAGAGTTGAGTCTGCTTTGCCCGACTATGGTTACCCCACTCGACAAGGCCATCGAAAGGTACATCGACGGCCTACCTGACTCAGTGCAAGACATCCTTACTGGTAGTAACCCTGCCACACTCCGTCAGGCGATCGAGTTATCAGCGACACTGACTGAGTCGCAGGTTCGTAAGGGAAAGCTGCATAAGAAGGGTGACAAGGGTAGGAAGCAGGCATCTGACAAAGGGGATGGTAAGAAGGGTGAAAACAAGAATGGGAAGAATTCTGGTTCCTCAAAGAATTCTAGGAAGCGAAAGGCTTCCCAAAATTTTGCCGTTACTGCACAAGCTCAAGCTGCACCGAATCAGCCTGCGCAACCACCCGCCAAAAAGCCTTATTTTGGAAATGCACCTTTGTGCAACAGGTGTAATGGCCATTACCAACCACATCTCCAGTGTCGTCAGTGCACCAACTGCGGAAGATCTGGTCATCTTGCTGTCAACTGCCGCATTCCTGTCAATCAGAACCAGGCAGTTCAAAATCAAGCCCAACAAGTTGCTCAACCTCTAGCTCAGCAACAAGGTCAAGCTGCACGACCTCATTTTCCTCCTGGTTCGTGCTACAATTGTGGGGATCTGACCCACTATAGGAATCGGTGCCCAAGACTGGCGAACCAGAACCAGAACCAGAATCCGGCTCCGGCTCGAGGCCGAGTCTTTAACATGAATGCCCAAGAGGCACAGGCTGACGATAATGTGGTGAACGGTACGTTCTTTATTAATAATCAGCCTGCATCTGTTCTTTTCGATTCTGGTGCCGATAAGAGTTTCGTGTCTTTGTCTTTTGAGCAAATGCTTCGCGTGTCTAGAACGAAACTAGGCAAATCTTTGACAGTAGAGGTTGCTAGTGGTGAACCCATTATTCTTGATTCTGTTCTTCACAACTGCCAGTTGAATCTTAACGACCATCTTTTTCCTATTGACCTCGCGCCTATGCAACTTGGAAGCTTCGACGTTATTGTGGGAATGGATTGGTTATCCAAGCATCATGCAGAGATAGTTTTGTCACACCCCCAAAATCCACACGCGGAGTACCACCGCTTGGAGGCGTGACATGACCAGGATCGAGCCACCAATCATATTGAACATAAGTACATATATATCAAAAGTCATTCATCAATACGATAGGTGTTTACAAAACCCAATATATACAAGTGTGTAGCGGAAGCATTAATGTAAAACCCAACATAAGTTTAAGTACAAAATGATATAATGTTAACAACACATTCACGATCCATGTCCACAACGACCGTGCCTCCCGTGCAAGCTCCGTAAGCACCTATGGTCCTGCAAGGCATGTAACAGAGAGTCAACAACTAGTTGAGCGAGTTCACAGTTGGTTATTTAGTTATAACGTTCGTATCGTAAATCGTATGTAATAACATCGCGGCCCTCTAGGCATGTTTGCGAAGATTAAAGTATAGTTCGCGGCCATTCCAGGCATGTTTGCGAAGTTTAGAAATTGTATCGCGTTAGTCCTTGCTGCCAGTCCAGGCATGCGTGCGATGAATAGTGTTGACTAGTCGTATTTGTACATGCCCTTCTTGATCCAAGGACCGTAGCGAGTGTGATTGTCCTACCCAAGGAGGACGAACGTACGTTAAGGTTGTTGTCCTACCCAAGGAGGACGAACGTACGTTAAGGTTGTTGTCCTACCCAAGGAGGACGAACGTATGTTAAGATTGTTGTCCTACCCAAGGAGGACGAACGTATGTATTCTACCCAAGGAGAATACACAGGATTAATATTGGCATCCTACCCATGGAGGATGGCGGTACATATCCTACCCAAGGAGAATATGTAGGTTCCATTTTAGTTTCTTAACCCATTCCCAAACCACCGGGAATCCCATGCCTTAGAAAGAGTGTGAACTCACCTTGTTTTGCTCGGTATGCTAGGTATGTGCTCAAGTAAATCAATCACGTCCTAAGGTACGCACGTATACAATAATCAGTTTGTGTTCACGTATAAGCACAAAGTCGATAAGCAAGTAGCACATGGCACGTATTTAAGATCATACACAGGATGGTTATGCTTAACAGCAGTTAACTAACCCGGTTAACTTCTAAACAGAATTAACTCAAGTTACTGTGCAGATTAACTGTTCGGCGAAACACACATAATGGCGAAACATAACAGTTGGCAAAACACAATAGTTGGCGAAACACATTCAGTTTCGTCGTGGCCTTGTTTGGCGAAACAGGATTCTAATTCGTCGATGACTCTTGGCGAAACACATTCTGTTTCGCCGAGAGTCCTGTTTCGTCGGATGTCTGTTTCGCAGACATCAGTTACAGCAGATGCGAATAACACATAAACCCTAATCCTTCTAGCAGCCGTCATCAATAACAGAAATCATACGAAGGTCAATGTGCATATCGAATCATCATAAATCAACCATCCAAGAATCATTGTCTAGCATAAACCCTAGTTTATGTGTATAGCATATCAAATAACATACAACATCATCACATCAATTCCCTATCAAGATACTAATGTAATTAGAATCAGGCCATATAAACAATCATTCAGAACCGAGCATTCGATTGTATCAAGTTTCGCATATCATTTATATATCCTACTACATCATATCATACACATCGAAATCTATATCATCACCATCATACACTCATCACAGCAGTAACACACATCAATCATATGCACCAGCAAGAATCTATACAATACAGAAACATAGAATCGACTAACAAACACACACTAACCGATTCGAGATGAAGGAACAAGGATTTGAGAGCTAGGGATGATGGTGAACGATGGTTGTGGCCGTATCGCGCAGAAGAGAGTTCTAGGGTTTCTTATTCGCCAAAAGTGTGAAGACAGAAGTCGGTTCACGTTTTAAAATACAGATTTACTTATTGGGCCCGTAGTGGGCCTCGGCGAATCAATGGGCCGGCGAAACAGCCTGTTTCATCGAGATTAGGTTGACGAAATGGATCCTGTTTCGTCGGGGTGTTTTCGGCGAATCAACTTCTGTTTCGTCGGGTTCACCTATGTGTTAACAGTTTAAGTTTTCTAAACAGTCTCATGATATACAACCAAGCACAATTTCATGCAAACACAATGCGTTTTATCATATCATAACATGTACAGTTACAAGTCAAATAACTCAAACAACTAACAGTCAAAGTCAACGTGCATTTAATGCGAAAGTGAAAGTCGAAAACTCGAGTTGTCACATTATCCCCAACTTGAAAGAAATTTCGTCCCGAAATTTAGCATGCGGTTACTGAGGAAGCTAGTAGTGTGACGTTGTTTACCTGTATCGTATCGCGGCTCCCCGAGCAGGTTTGCGAAGATTACTGTTTTTCTTGGGGTGTCACATTATCCCCCCGTTGATTTGGAATTTCGTCCCGAAATTCTGCATTGGTAGCTTCAGCCGCAGTAGTAGTTACATTGGTTCCGAATAACTGGGGATATTTGAGTTCCATTTGATCTTCACGCTCCCAGGTGAACTCTGGGCCGTGGCGGGAGTTCCAACGAACTCATACAAGAGGGATTCTCGTGTTCTTGAGGACCTTAACATCCCGGTCCGTGATTTCAACTGGTTCCTCGACGAATCGCAACTGTTCGTCGATAGTGAGCTCCTTCAAAGGAACTATGAGGGTCTCATCTGACAGACACTTCTTCAAATTCGACACGTGAAAGACGTTGTGAACTGCGCTGAGTTCAGCTGGTAAGTTCAATCTGTAGGCCACCTTGCCTATTATCTCAATGATTTCGAATGGTCCAACGTATCTGATACCAGTATCGTGGGTTGAGCTTGCCTCGTTTTCCAAAACGAACCACACCCTTCCAGGGTGAAACTTTAAGTAGCACTCGATCCCCCAACCTGGAACTCGAGTGGTTTCCTGTCTTTATCGGTGTATACTTTCTGACGGTCACGAGCTGCCGCCATGCGTTGTCGTATCTGAGAAATCTTTTCTGTAGTATCAACTACGAGTTCTGGACCTATGATTTGACTATCACCCACCTCTGTCCAACAAAGAGGTGACCGGCATTTACGTCCGTACAATGCCTCAAATGGAGCGGCTTTAATGCTGGTGTGGTCGCTGTTGTTGTACGAGAATTCCACAAGTGGCAGATACTTTTCCCAGCCCTTGCCAAAGTCAATTACGCACGCCTGAAGCATGTCTTCTAGAGTTTGAATAGTGCGCTCAGATTGCCCATCTGTCTGAGGATGATAAGCTGTGCTCATGTCTAAACGAGAGCCAAAAGATTTGTGCATTGCTTGCCACAGTTCTGAAGTAAAACGTGCATCACGATCAGAGATAATAGAGGTGGGCACCTTGTGCCTCGAGACCACTTCTTTTAAGTAAATGTCTGCTAAGGTAGAGAACTTGTCTGTTTCTTTGATAGCCAAGAAGTGAGCAGACTTTGTGAGTCGATCCACGATCACCCAAATAGTATCATTTCCGCGCTGAGATCTAGGTAGGCCAGTAACAAAGTCCATGGAAATTTGCTCCCATTTCCATTGTGATATCTCAGGTTGTTGGAGTGGTCCTGACGGTTTCTGATATTCTGCCTTGACTCTCGCACAAGTCAAGCACTTGCTGACGTAAGTAGCTATGTGGGCCTTCATGCTAGGCCACCAATATGTAGTTTTGATATCGTGGTACATTTTATCTGAACCTGGATGTACCGAGTAGCGAGACTTATTAGCTTCATCCATTA
>JARYGA010010253.1:0-49030 GCA_030545235.1 Helianthus tuberosus
GGCGCCCGGTATCAGCTGGCAAGGTCTCTCCTCCCCCCTTCACCCTACGACTATAAATAGGACCCTTCATCATTCAGGTTAAATATTCGGCTCCCCTTATATTTCACTTACAACACATACTATTTCCCCTCAGAACAATACTTATTCTCACGCCGGAGCCCGGTTAAGAGGGAAACCCCCATATGGCCATATTCTCCTCTTAACGAGCTAACGGTGTTGCTGTTTTGCAGGATCACAGTCTTAAGCGAGTAGAGAAGGAGATTGAACCCACACAAGAGACGACCCAACTAGTTAACCTCGGTGTTAACTAGTGTTTCATCACCTTCTCAACCAATCACACATTTTTTTCCTTTTTTTTAAATAGATTACCTAAACCCCATTAGGTAAACCACCGGTAATGTTTTTGAGCATTAGATAACTTATTTAGGTGAATTGACATGGTAATGTGTGATTGGGTGAATTAAGAGTTTACCTATTTGGAATAGGTAACCACTCCCTTCACCGCTTTTAAGAACTCCAAGTTTTGGGAATTCCCTAGATTTACTTCGCAATTAACCTCATTTAACTATTAATTCCATAATCTTTATTATTTTGATCAAAATGTTAAATCATATAATCATCTTTTTTCCTTTTCTTCGTTTATTTTAATTTAAGTTAAGTTGGGTTTTCGTCTTTATGGTTTGGTCAAAATTGTCACTTCAATCCAAAAGTTTTGCATTTTTTTTATTATTTCAGTCCAGATGACTAACTTTGTTTGATTTTTCTGTTAAATTTTATGAATTTACCAAAATCCCCTTATTAAATTAAATATTAAAATAAAAACTAGGAACTCTCTCTCTCTCTCTTTACTCTCTCCCATCTCTCTCATGTATTGTATACGCAGATTACACATACTTACAAATTGATTTCCAAAAACTCCTCACTGTAGACTTTTAAGCGAAGGAATGAGGATAGAAACATGCATGCTCGGCGACCAATTTTTGTTGAAAACTAGAGCTTCGCTTGCCTATAATCCGAATAGTTCATTGAATCGGAAAAGAAAGGGGTGCAAATCGAAATGAGTAGGTGGAACCCTTCTTTTAATGTTTGAAGCGTATTCTGTATTATATCATTCAAACTATTATGTCAACGGCCAATTATTTTGTTTTCTTTTTTTATACTCGTTGCTCCGGATTTAATAGTTTGAATAATGTATACAAAATATGCTTTAAACATTAAAAAATGTATTTTCGAATACCTTCTTTTTCTTCATCAACTACCAAGTTCGAACTTGGATCTTTTAGTTGCCAATAGAACTTGGAAACCATCAAACCACAAGGTTGGTGACACATAATACAACCAACATAATACTTATTGGCGCATGAAATTACTAATGGATTGATTTAAGACTTAAAGATGACGATTTGAACCCCTCGTATTCGTAAGAACCAATAAAGATGTTTGATGGCCAGTGAGTGACTCGGTAATTCAACGGTTTGGCAGGAATTTGAATTGTATAACGGATAAACAACAATTGGATTCCAGATACAGATAGTCACCAACCGATCTAATTGTTGGGCAATCCCATCCTGTGATGATTTCAAATTAACGACACAAGCGGCTAAAAGGGCAACGCGTGCTGTTGACATTATGGGACACCTTCCCTTGTTGCGGGATCCTCAAAACGAACTCCTCTTGCTTAGATCTTGTATGGGGGTTGCAAAGTTGCTATTTGGTTTGCGAACTTGCCAGCCCCCCTTTGTGGATGATGCTGTTTCATGTTTTGATAAAGGTCTTCGGGAGGCAATAGAAGACATTGTCGTATGTGGGGGTCCTTTTTATGGTGATCTACAGTGGCGAATCGTGACCTTGCCAATGAGGCTTGGTGGGTTGGGCCTTCTCTCGGCCCGGGATGTGGCTGCCTATGCCTTTGTGGCTTCCAGGTCTCAATCTTGGGAGTTGCAGGATCACATCTTACGTAACAGTGGGATTGCTAACACTGATCCGGATTATGCCAGCGCCTTGGAACGCTTGCATGAATCTCTACCTGACTTTGATCTCGGCGGTTTCTCTAACAAGGACACCGCCCCCAAAAAGCCACAGAAAACTTTGGCGAATGCCCTTTGTTGTCGAATCGCAAAAAGTTTGAGAGAAGATTTCCATTTGTCACCCCGCCAGAAAGCCGTCTTTGAATGCCTACAGAGGCCTCACGCTCAGGATTTCTTAACTGTTATTCCTATTGAAGGTTTGGGTCAACGTATGTCAGCGGTGGAGTACCGGTCAATCCTTAAGTACCGTTTGATGATCCCCATGTTCCCGAATGATGAAACTTGCCCAGTCTACCGTAAAGCATGCCTGGGTAAATACGGGGAGCATGCGCTACACTATAGAGAGTTGCCGGGGTTTAAGTATCGCCATGACTTTGTGCGAGACTGTAGGTCCCTCGGAGGATGAGGTCAAACCTTAACCTTGTTATGTCTAACACACTAGCTAGTGCGGAATCCAAGCTAGCATGCAAACCGATAGTTTATACGAGAGAAGCAACAAACAAACACAACACACAAACTTCACCGATTAACACCACTTGTATTAATACGAATGAAAGGTTCGGTTACAAAGCTCTGTTTACAAATGTGTTTTGCAAACTCTCTAAAACACTCGTGTGTGTATGCTCTCAACAGAATGCTCTCTGTTTTCTGTCTCTCTATAGCTCTCACACTTTCACTCCAGAAGTCTCAAATGAAGTGAACACACTACATGGGTATAAATACCCGTCACAGCACGTCTGGTCGAAGGATCAGATAGACTGATCGAAAGATCATCTATCGACCTGAAACACATCGAAGGATCCACATATACCTCGAAGGATGATATCCTTCGAGATATCCTTCGAGCTCATCCATCGAAGGTTTATGTTTCGAGCTCATCGAAGGATATAAACAATCCTTCGATGACACATCCTTCGACCCAGACATATTACAACTAATGTCTAACTGTTTGGCCAAGTCAAACCAGGAGGATGGTTGACTTGGTCAAACTTACAAGACTAACAAAGACATCGTTTTGTATCATGACAAAATACAGACAAAGTACAGACACAAGTGCACCAACAAACTCCCCCTTGGCTGTAGCTTTGTCTCGATCTTTGTGTCTTCAAGTCTTTGACGTCCTTTCAAGTCTTCAATGTCGGAGGATCTTTAAAGTCTTCACGTCTTGAAAGCAGAAAGTGTACCAACAAACTCCCCGTTTCATGTAGGAAGTGTGCTGACAAACTCCCCCTTAAC
The DNA here is from genome assembly GCA_030545235.1 of Helianthus tuberosus. Taxonomy (NCBI): domain Eukaryota; kingdom Viridiplantae; phylum Streptophyta; class Magnoliopsida; order Asterales; family Asteraceae; genus Helianthus; species Helianthus tuberosus. Next base: position 3,264 of record JARYGA010010253.1, read on the forward strand.
ATAAGCTCCCCCTTGAGTTATGCTCGTGAAATACTTGTTCTTTATGAATTGAGATCCTTGTGGTGTTGATGATGGTCAGCGGCAACTCGATCATCTTCATCTTTTGAGTGCCTTCACATCGTGTCTTCATTCCAAGGCTTGTCATCGACCATGTTCTCCTTGCCTTTAGAATCTGCACATGCAAGAAATCTAAACGCGTAATGAGAACAACTGCTTGGAATATAGTTAACATAAACAAATGACACGCTTGTGACCATTGTTCAATCAATCACCGTCCGACAGTTTGAAAGTTTAACAAATTTATCAATTTTAGTTTTTCACATTCAAAACTTGCAAATTCTGACCGTTTATGAAGATTTAGTCGATTTGGTTTTCGTTCAGGTTTCAGGTAACGAAGACTCGAGCTCCAACATCGTACAATCGAAAATAAATTAGAAATAAAATCTTTTTGGCTTTTAGAAAGTTTATATTAAAACACACCTAAAATCTTTTTGGTATTTTTGAATATTTCGAATGTAAAGACTGAAAGCAGTAAATAAATATATACAAAGATGCAGAAACTTAAAGCAGTAAATAAATATTTACAGACATTCTTTTTGTGAGTTTCGAGGGTAAGAGAATCATATCAGTGTACGGTCATGCCAAAACGCTCTCTTTGTTCAATTAGTTAGCATTAAGATAAGCATCCTATAACAATTATCGGTATTGTTGTCCACTTAAGCTCAACTTATCAGATGTAATCATGGCGAGGGGATACGTTAAGGTATGATTTATACTTGCCGACCGGTGTTCATCCACATCACGACACATTCCCGTATCAAGGTATGCACGAGGGTTCATCTTACCGGTGAGTATACCGATTATCATCTGTTTGACCGTATATGATGTGAGATTCTCACTTATTTTGATTTGAAAACAAGCCCTATGTGATATAATCACTTATTGATGAGGAACTTGATTTTCGATGCATGAAGGGCACAAGAGCAAGTCCGTGAACAGGTCAGTACTTTCGTACAGCAGAGAGACGAACTTGACTCCCGGATGAATGTGATATTTTATCACTTATTTTGGGGACATGTGATTGTTTATCACTTATTGAGGTCGAATGCAGTATGTACACGTATGTATGGTATCATGGAAGATCTAGACTTGCGTCCCCGTTATTTTTCGGTAAAAGATACAACCATGATACCCAGATGATAAGCAGCATAAAGACCGAATATCTCAGAACCTCGGCAATCTCTCAAACGAAATTTCGGTACTAAGACCATATGCCAATGAATGGTTCCCACCTGGTCTTCAGTCGGATTTAAGTTTATATCACCCTGCACACTTTAAAATGATTGTGAGCCTACCGATACATCTTATATAGAGCTGCTTATCGATTTTCATTTTAGGTTTAAAGAGGTTTAGACAGACCACTGATGTACTATCATTTTCTCTTTTGCTCGCCAGGAAACTCATTTTTGCTTTTCTATTGTTTTTGTGTTTTTGAAATTTTTCGATGTTTTTGGATTTTCAAATTTTGGATTTACTCCCCCTAAAATCAATAAACTAAGATAAATTTAAAACACAAAGGTATTTACAAAAATGATTTTCCGATGTTGGTTTTACTCTTGCTTGACCTTAATGCCGTTTACCAATAATAAATAGTCAAATCTTGATTTGTCAAATGCTTTGGTAAAAAGGTCGGCACGTTGGTCATCGGTGTGGACGTAAGCAACATCGATTAGCCTTTTCTCAAAGCAATCACGTATGAAGTGATACTTAATTTCGATGTGCTTAGTCTTTGAATGCTGCACAGGATTTTTAGTGATCTGTAAGGCAGCAGAATTATCAACGTAAATAGGAGTAGTTAGGAATTCAAAACCGTAGTCGCGCATTTGTTGTTGGATCCATAGGACTTGGGAGCAACAACTTGAGGCAGCAATGTATTCAGCTTCGCATGTTGATGTGGCTACACAGGTCTGTTTCTTGCACTGCCATGTGACTAGGCGATTTCCCAAAAACTGACATCCAGCCGTTGTGGATTTGCCGTCGATTTTGCATCCGCCAAAATCAGAATCACTGAATGCGATCAAGTCAAAGTTATTATCCCTAGGGTACCATAGACCGGTGTCAGGGTAACCCTTCAAATAACGAAAAATCCTTTTTACAGCTGCAAGATGTGAGGCCTTCGGGTTGACTTGATATCTGGCAAGCAGGCACGTTGGGTACATTATATCTGGTCTTGATGCTGTGAGGTACATAAGAGATCCGATCATCGCGCGGTAGTATGAGGGGCTAATAGCTTCACCCTTCAAGTCTGGAGTAATTCCGTGATTTTGCGGCAATGGGGTACCGATGGGCGTTGCATCAGACATCTGGAACCGGCTCAAGATGTCACCAACATATTTAGTCTGATGGATGAAAATCCCAGACTCAGTTTGTTGCACTTGTAGACCCAAAAAGAAAGTCATTTCCCCCATAGCACTCATCTCGAATTTATCCTGCATGATGCGCTCAAAATTCCTACACAAAACATCATTAGTAGAACCAAATATAATATCATCAACGTATACCTGTACCAGTAGAAGATCTCCATCTTGTTCTTTGATGAAAAGAGTACAATCGATAAGACCTCTGGGAAATCCATTCTCCAGCAGATAATTAGATAAGGTTGCGTACCAAGCTCGCGGTGCTTGATGAAGACCATATAGAGCTTTGTTGAGCAACCAAACCCGATCGGGATGGATAGGATCTTCAAAACCTGGAGGCTGTTCGACGTACACCTCTTCTTCCACCACACCATGTAAGAATGCACTTTTCACGTCCATCTGGTATACCTTGAAACCTTTGAATGAGGCATAAGCCAGAAAGATCCGAATTGCTTCTAGACGTGCAACAGGTGCATACACTTCGTTGTAGTCGATCCCTTCTATCTGACGAAAACCTTGAACGACTAGCCTTGCTTTGTTTCGAATAACGATTCCACGGTCATCCTTTTTGCATTTAAACACCCAACGGGTACCAATCTTCTTGTAACCAGCAGGTTTCTCTATGAGTTTCCAGACACCAAGCTTCTGGAATTGTTGCAGTTCTTCCTGCATTGCTTCAACCCAAGAGTTATCTTTCAAAGCTTCTTTCCAAGTTCTTGGCTCTTCCTGTGAGACATAACACGCGAAAGACCAATCATTTTGTTGACCATATTCTCTAATTGCCGCATACAAGCCTGCATTGTTGTTGTTTCGCAACATGTTTCTTGTTTGAACGCCACTCTGTACATTTCCGATGATGTTTTGTTGAGGATGGGTATTGTGAATCCTTGTTTCTGGATTATCTTGAACTGTAATGTTTGTACCCAGATTGTTGAGATTGAGATCAACAACTAATTCAATGCCCGGAATTGACGAAGAGGATGATGCAGTAGCTTCAGCTGTTCCAGGGGCGCCCACTGGAGGAGTACCCTCTGAAGTACCATGTACTGCTGTTATTGGAGCTTCTTGATCTGCATCGAGAAATTCATCATCCTCTGAAGATTCGTTCAATTCGGTAGCATCGTGAAAATCCTCATTGTCGAGAGCATTATTGTTCACCGAAGATGGTTCTTGATTGACAATAATTGGACGAACCAACGGTGAATCTGTTGCGTTGTCACTCTCGAAAAACATCCTTGCTGCAGCATTTTCTTCAACTGCTTCAACATTGATCGAATTGAAAAAGTCATCGTACTCAAACATCCAAGGCTGACCAGGACATTTGACTGGTAAAGTGTGCCTTTGTACTCTGACTTCAGACCATTCCTCGACCCTTTTAGTCTCTAGATTCCAGACTCTTAAGTTTGGGGTGGAATACCCAAGAAAGTATCCTTCAATTGCTTTAGCCCCAAACTTTCCATTAGGATCGATTATTGTGCACGGAGCTCCAAACGGTTCAAGATATGACAAATCTGGTTTGCGTTTGTTAATAAGCTCAAAGCAGGTCTTGTTGTGCCTTTTGACTGTAAGGACTCGGTTCAACGTATAACATGCAGAGGCCACAACTTCAGTCCAGAATGGAATCGGCAATTGTGACTCTACCAACATAGTCCTAGCAGTCTCGATCAATATGCGGTTCTTACGTTCAGCGACGCCATTCTGTTGAGGAGTATAAGCTGCACTAAATTCGTGAAGAATACCTTTTGAAGTGCAAAACTCTGCCATGGCATGATTTTTGAATTCAGTACCATTGTCGCTACGTATCCGCCTAACCTTCAACTTATATAGATTCTCAATCTGAATGATCAAGTTTTTGATAATACCGAAGGTTTCACTCTTATGTGCCATGAACGCCACCCAAGAAAATCTTGAATAATCATCAGTTATCACGAGGCAGTATTGATCATTCCTAATACTTTTGTGCTTGACAGGACCGAACAAATCCATGTGCAAACGTTCAAGAGGAACAGCCACCGTGTTGATTTTCTTTGTAGGGTGTCGCTTCTTCGTTTGTTTTCCTTTCTGGCACGAGACACAGATGTCTTGAAGATGAAAGTTTTTAAGAGGAACACCATTCACCAATTCATTTGATACCAAATGATTCATTTTGCGTAAGTGAATGTGACCCATTCGTCTGTGCCAAGAGATTGAGTCTTTTTCTGTGGCTTTGGAAACGAAACAAGTTGCTTGTGCAGACGTTGTGATAGCTTGGCTCATATCAAGGACATACAGATCATTTATCCTTGGAGCCGACAAGAGAATCCATTCTTTTGGAATTTTGAAGCCGGGTTTCAGCACATAACATCCATTTGCATCAAAGTGTACTGAGAACTGCTTATCACAAATTTAAGAAACACTAAGAAGATTGTGATCAAGTTGTTGTACGAAGTTGATCTTATCAAAGCTAACAACCCCGTTGGAAATCATTCCTTCACCCGTAATATATCCGCCTTTATCTCCAGCAAAAGCAACATAACCTCCTCTAATAGATTTGACGTCGTAGAGAAGCTTCATGTCGCCTGTCATGTGCCTGGATGCCCCACTATCAACAATCTAATGACTACTGATAGTTCCTCCTGGAACACCCTGCACATGAACTCACATAATTAGTTGGAGATGGGGACCCAAGCCATTGTGGTCTTGGGTCTTCCATTTTCATCAACAACAATAACTTCTATTCTTTGATGATTCATAAATTGTGATGGTCCCCTGTAACACCCCGAAAATATAAGACATGATATCGGAATTATAAAGCGTAAATAAATGGGAGTTTACTAACTAAGAATTTTAACCTAGTTAGTTAACTAGTCTAGAAATAGCTTATAACTTGATTAAAAGCTACCAAACTATATGTTGAACAAAGTTGAGGGACCATAGTTGTTTAATTTGAAACTTAATTAAATGGAATAAATAAAAAAATAAACCAAACACCCCAAATTGAGGTGTTGGTCGATCAGGAAGAAGCAGGGGGCGACACCCCCATTCCAAAAACCCTAATCTCACAAAACTCTCAAATTGAAGATGCAATTCTGATCCAAAACGAAATCCGAGTTTAGATTATCGATCCTCATCACAAGAGGATCATAAGGTATGTAAAATTTGATGAAATCTCTAAACTTGAAAATCTCATGATTTTGGAAAATCTGAAATTAGATGTTGCATGGGTGTTACTTGGTTAGATTAAGGATGATATAGTGTTTAGAAGTAAAGCCTAGACAACTACATGTGAAATCATGTTCAAATTCAGGAAATTCCATGAACACCTTGAAGGTGGGTTGTGGGTTTTACAATGTGATGATGAACACTAGGATTTAGAATGCATATTGTAGTGTAATTTGATCTTAGAAAATGATTTCAGAAAATGCATGATGTTTAAATGATATATGAAGGCTATATTGATGATTAAGTTAGCTAACTAGCAAGCTATAAACTTGAATACGAAAGATATAAAATTCTGCCCTTAAAGTGTTTGTTGAAATGCCTCTATGAAGGCTTAAAACTGAAATTCTGAGCTTAAACGCATAATCATGATGTTTTGATGTATTATGCGAATTATGATTTAAAGAGAGTTCTAAAACGCATCATAAATGGACTCTATAGGAACGGACGCAGGAGCGTCAAGCGGACAAGCGGGTGGCGAACCACGTTTAAAGGGCAAACTTTGAAGGTATGTAACTTGACCCGTTACATTAATTAGGTTTGATGATTCTATTGTGTAATTGAAACCTTGAATAAGAGTTGTTTGAAGTAAGCGATGAAATCGTTCAATTTATTGATTGACTAAATTTGTTTAGTACTCGTTGGTAGTCGTCATGGAGGAGGACTCCTTAGTCGAGCCAAACGGGTCAATTAAACAAGTAAAACTTGATTAAGGCTTCGGAATATGATGGATTGCTCTTGATGTGCTTAACATATATCATGTTAGAATTTGCTAGAATTTGATGTTGTTTATGTTAGAAAGGTAAATTCCAAGAGATTGATTTGAGTGAAATGATTGAAATAAACAAGACCTGAGATTTCCAGGTACCACCGTAAATTACGGTAGTACCGTAATTTACGGTGAAGGATATATATGTTACGGTGTAGACCCCCTGATTTACGGTGATCAAATCAATCCAGGACTCACCGTAAATTACGGTTATACCGTAATTTACGGTGGACAACAAAATAAGTTTTATATTTTGTTATTTCAAATTTGATGTTTAATCTTTGAAATTTTTACTATATAATAACATCAAAGCTAATGTTTTCAATGGTTTAAAATCATAGGTAAATTGGTGGTTCATACGGGTGGCGATCAAGCGATTAACGAAGAACCGAACACTCCACTTTTGAAGCTTCCGCAATGATTTAGATCTTTTGTAGTCTTGATGTATGGGTTGTAAACACATGTTAAACAGTTTTTGAAGTATCTTATGAACTTTGTTAATGAAAGTCATGAACTTAAACTATATTTTGCCAAAATTTAAGGGTAAAAATTTAGGGTGTTACAAGTTGGTAATCAGAGCTCAAGGTTGTAAATAAGTGTTCGGTTCAAGCTTGATCGATCGTCCGGTAAGAAATAACTTGTTTTGTTAATAAATTATGTACTAGGTATAAAATGAGAAATGAACAAAAATGCATGAAAAGAGTGTGTAAGCTCACTCAAAAACAAGAAATGCATGAAACAAGAATGATTAAATCAAGTCACGGACTTGATTGAATAGAAACAAGAATGATTAAATCAAGTTACGGACTTGATTGAATAGAAACAAGAATTATTAAATCAAGTTACGAACTTGATTGAATTGAAACAAGAATGATTAAATCAAGTTATGAACTTGATTAAATCAAAACAAGTAAAGCATGTGTTATAAATGGAATGTTTAACAATCTATGTAAACATTTCAGAAATCGAGATGGCTGATGGAGGCAATGATAATGCGGTGCCAAGAGTCACCGAACAAGTGAGAGAAGTGATTGCCGAAGAGGTTGGAAAGGCGATCGAAAATAGTTTGTCGGGCTTTATTGATAAAATCCAAAACACGGTTTTATCAATAGTAGAAGATAGAATCAAGAAACTGGAAGATGATTCAAATGTAGCAAAGGAAAAGCGTGGAGGACGAAAGCCTTGTTCATACAAGGAATTCATGGCTTGTAAACCACCAACATATAATGGGGAGGTTGACCCAATAGTGTGCCAACGATGGCTAAGTGACATCGAAGGGGTATTCGAGAGAACCCATTGTGACGAAGAAGACTACGTAGCCTATGGTACGGGTCAACTAAGGAGTCAAGCGAAAGATTGGTGGGATAACAAAAAGAAGGAGATTGGAAGTGAAGCGGCTAAGGCCATGACTTGGGAGGAGTTTAAGACGCCGTTTCTTAAACACCATAGTCCCAAGGCGGTCATAAATAAAATCAAGGAAGAATTCATGCAACTCAGACACAAAGGTGAATCCATAGACAAGATCACGGGGATGTTTATGGACAAAATGAAGTTCTGTGATGATTTGATAACGAATGAAGAGCAAAAGGTCTATTATTATCATAACATGCTAAGCGCGGAGTATAGAGAGTTCATAACCCCTTCAAAGTACGAGACCCTTACCGAGATTGTCAATGCTGCTCGGGAAAGGGAGATTGAATTGAAAAAGAGTATAGAACGGGGTGAACGAAGGGCACAAGATGTGAATCCAAGCCCTACCAAGAAAGCAAGAACGAATGAAACAGCAAAGAGATCAGATGCTAAAGGTAGTACACCAGGTTGCAAAGTTTGTGGGAAAAATCATAAGGGTGAATGCCTTTACAAAGATAAGCCTTGTCCCATATGCAAGAAAACGGGACATATGGCTATGTCATGTCCGGAGAAAGTGACTGTTTGTTACAATTGTTATCGAACGGGTCACAAGAAGTCGGAATGCCCGGAACTGGTTGGAAAGAAGGATGGGCAAGAACCTAAAGGTGAAGCCCCAAAAGCAAAGGCAAGATCTTTTCAATTAACCGCCGCAGAAGCGAAGATTGAACCTGACGTGGTCTCAGGTATATTTGCTGTAAATTCAATTCCCGCACACGTGTTATTTGATACGGGTGTGAATAAATCCTTTGTTTCATATGGGTTTATTCGACATCCTTCATTTGTTTTAACCAAATTACCTGTGCCTTTAGAAGTAGAGATAGGTAATAACAAAAGTTTTATTGTTTGTGATGTATGTGAAAATTGTAAACTGAGCATTGATGATGAAGAATATTTGATAAATCTAATCCCGATGTCGATGGGAGAATTCCAAGTAGTCGTGGGGATGGATTGGCTATCTCAATACCATGCAAAGGTCGTGTGTTTTCGCAAAGAGATAAAACTAACATCTCCAAGCGGAAAACACGTCACCATTTATGGCGAAAAACGAGGCAACCCCATAGTATGTTCGATGTTGAAAGCTCACAAGCTCATGAAGCGAGGATGCAAGGCATTCATAATTTATGCAAATGAGACCGAGAAAGAATCACGAAAGATTGGAGATGTACCGGTAGTACGAGATTATGAAGATGTTTTTCCGGAAGATTTACCGGGGATACCGCCTGAACGGGAAGTAGAGTTCGGGATCGAATTGATTCCGGGCGCGAAACCTGTAGCAAAAGCCCCGTACGGACTTGCACCGTCGGAACTACAAGAGTTGATGTCCCAAATCCAAGACCTGCTTGACAAGGGATTCATAAGGCCGAGTGTGTCTCCTTGGGGCGCACCGGTATTGTTCGTGAGAAAGAAAGATGGGAGCATGCGTATGTGTATTGATTACCGGGAGTTAAACAAACTCACGGTAAAGAACCGATACCCGCTCCCGAGAATAGATGATTTATTCGACCAACTACAAGGTGCGAATTGGTTTTCCAAAATTGACCTTAGATCGGGGTATCATCAACTAAAGGTCAAAGAAGAAGATGTGCCGAAGACGGCTTTACGCACAAGATACGGACATTACGAATTTCTCGTGATGTCATTTGGGCTAACCAATGCGCCCGCGGCTTTCATGGACCTCATGAACCGGGTTTGCAAGCCAATGTTGGATAAGTCGGTCATCGTGTTTATCGATGATATCTTGGTGTATTCGAAAAGTGAAGCCGAACACGCACGCCACTTACAAGAAGTGTTAGAGACACTTAGATGAGAGAAGCTTTATGCAAAATTTTCTAAATGTGCCTTTTGGTTACGAGAGGTACAATTTCTCGGTCATGTCATAAGTGCCGATGGAGTTTTGGTGGATCCGTCAAAGATAGAGGCGGTGTCAAAATGGAAACCCCCGAAGAACCCTTCGGAAATTAGAAGCTTTTTGGGGCTTGCTGGATATTATAGGAGATTCATTCAAGATTTCTCCAAGATTGCATCGCCGCTAACAAAGCTAACCCAAAAGAAAGCAAAGTTTGTTTGGGGAGTCGATCAAGAAAAAGCGTTTCGGACGCTAAAAGAAAGGCTAACTCAAGCTCCGGTACTGACATTGCCGGACGGAGTAGAAGACATGGTGGTCTATTCGGACGCTTCGTTATCGGGGCTCGGTTGCGTGTTGATGCAACGGGGCAAGGTATTAGCCTATGCCTCGAGACAATTGAAGATGCACGAGAAGAAATACCCCACGCACGATCTCGAATTGGCAGCGGTAGTGTTTGCATTAAAAATATGGAGACATTACTTGTATGGGGTAAAGTGCACCATATTCACCGACCACAAGAGCTTGAAATACTTCTTCGATCAGAAGGAGTTAAATATGCGACAAAGGCGATGGTTGGAAACGGTGAAAGACTATGATTGTGAGATACATTATCACCCCGGAAAGGCAAATGTGGTAGCAGACGCTCTGAGCAGAAAAGCGGATTATGTCCCGATACGAGTACGATCGATGCAACTCGTGGTAACCTCGGGTATACTTGAACGTATTCGAGAGGCGCAATTAGAAGCAGTAAAAGAAGAGAATTGGAAGAAGGAAAGAATAATTGGTCAGTTGAAAGACTTGTCGGATGGGAATCACGGGTTAAAGACTCGATCTGGAAGGATATGGGTCCCACATACCTGTGGAGTAAAGGCGCTTCTACTTGAAGAAGCTCATAAATCCCGTTATTCAATTCATCCGGGTGCGACCAAGATGTACAATGATTTGAAACAAAATTATTGGTGGCCCGGAATGAAGAGGGACGTGGCGAAATATGTGGAAAAATGCTTGACATGTTTACAAGTCAAGGCAGAGCACCAGAAACCATACGGTAAGCTCCAACCGTTAGAAATTCCGGTTTGGAAATGGGAACATATTACAATGGACCTGTTAACCAAGCTGCCTAAGACGAGTCGTGGTTTTGATGCCATATGGGTGGTGGTGGATAGATTGATGAAAAGTGCTCACTTCATTCTGATTCGTGAGACTTATACGTCAGAAAAGATGTCAGAAGTCTATACCAATGAAATCATAGCACGTCATGGAGTGCCGGTGTCCATCGTGTCGGATAGGGATACCCGGTTTACTTCGAATTTCTGGCGTGATTTCCAAGAATAAATGGGGACCAAGTTGTTCATTAGCACTGCGTACCATCCTCAAACGGATGGACAAAGTGAAAGAACGATACAAATATTGGGAGATATGCTACGGGCGTGTATAATCGACTTTGGAGGCAGTTGGGATGTTCACCTACCGTTAGTCGAGTTTTCGTATAACAACAGTTACCAATCTAGTATTAAAATGGCACCATACGAACTGCTTTACGGTAGGAAGTGTCGAACCCCGGTTTGTTGGGGTGAAGTGGGTCCACGTGAACTCGCCCACCAAGATATAGTACGAGCCACAAATGAAAAGATCGATAAAGTTCGAGCACACTTGAAAGCGGCTCAAGACAGGCAAAAGGCGTACGTTGATAAAAGGAAAAGGCCAATTGAATTCCAAGTTGGTGACAGGGTCATGCTAAAAGTTTCCCCATGGAAAGGCGTTATTAGATTCAGAAAAAGGGGAAAGCTAAGCCCAAGGTTTATTGGCCCATTTAAAATTATCGGGAAAGTTGGCAAGGTAGCTTACCGTCTTGAATTACCGGAGGAGTTAAGTGGAATCCATGGCACGTTCCACGTGTCACAACTAAGAAAGTGCTTAGCGGACGAAACGGACTATATTCATTACGACGATATCGAAGTGGATAATAGTTTGAATTATGCTGTGAGACCGGTGGAGATTTTGGACCGAAAGGTCAAACATTTACGAAATAAACAAATTGAACAAGTCAAGGTTAAATGGGAGCATAGAAAGGGTTCGGACACTACGTGGGAGTCCGAAGAGGAGATGCGACGTCTTCACCCTACTTTATTCGGTACGTACTACGGTTTCGGGGACGAAACCCTTTTAAGGGGGGTGGACTTGTAACACCCCGAAAATATAAGACATGATATCGGAATTATAAAGCGTAAATAAATGGGAGTTTACTAACTAAGAATTTTAACCTAGTTAGTTAACTAGTCTAGAAATAGCTTATAACTTGATTAAAAGCTACCAAACTATATGTTGAACAAAGTTGAGGGACCATAGTTGTTTAATTTGAAACTTAATTAAATGGAATAAATAAAAAAATAAACCAAACACCCCAAATTGAGGTGTTGGTCGATCAGGAAGAAGCAGGGGGCGACACCCCCATTCCAAAAACCCTAATCTCACAAAACTCTCAAATTGAAGATGCAATTCTGATCCAAAACGAAATCCGAGTTTAGATTATCGATCCTCATCACAAGAGGATCACAAGGTATGTAAAATTTGATGAAATCTCTAAACTTGAAAATCTCATGATTTTGGAAAATCTGAAATTAGATGTTGCATGGGTGTTACTTGGTTAGATTAAGGATGATATAGTGTTTAGAAGTAAAGCCTAGACAACTACATGTGAAATCATGTTCAAATTCAGGAAATTCCATGAACACCTTGAAGGTGGGTTGTGGGTTTTACAATGTGATGATGAACACTAGGATTTAGAATGCATATTGTAGTGTAATTTGATCTTAGAAAATGATTTCAGAAAATGCATGATGTTTAAATGATATATGAAGGCTATATTGATGATTAAGTTAGCTAACTAGCAAGCTATAAACTTGAATACGAAAGATATAAAATTCTGCCCTTAAAGTGTTGGTTGAAATGCCTCTATGAAGGCTTAAAACTGAAATTCTGAGCTTAAACGCATAATCATGATGTTTTGATGTATTATGCGAATTATGATTTAAAGAGAGTTCTAAAACGCATCATAAATGGACTCTATAGGAACGGACGCAGGAGCGTCAAGCGGACAAGCGGGTGGCGAACCACGTTTAAAGGGCAAACTTTGAAGGTATGCAACTTGACCCGTTACATTAATTAGGTTTGATGATTCTATTGTGTAATTGAAACCTTGAATAAGAGTTGTTTGAAGTAAGCGATGAAATCGTTCAATTTATTGATTGACTAAATTTGTTTAGTACTCGTTGGTAGTCGTCATGGAGGAGGACTCCTTAGTCGAGCCAAACGGGTCAATTAAACAAGTAAAACTTGATTAAGGCTTCGGAATATGATGGATTGCTCTTGATGTTCTTAACATATATCATGTTAGAATTTGCTAGAATTTGATGTTGTTTATGTTAGAAAGGTAAATTCCAAGAGATTGATTTGAGTGAAATGATTGAAATAAACAAGACCTGAGATTTCCAGGTACCACCGTAAATTACGGTAGTACCGTAATTTACGGTGAAGGATATATATGTTACGGTGTAGACCCCCTGATTTACGGTGATCAAATCAATCCAGGACTCACCGTAAATTACGGTTATACCGTAATTTACGGTGGACAACAAAATAAGTTTTATATTTTGTTATTTCAAATTTGATGTTTAATCTTTGAAATTTTTACTATATAATAACATCAAAGCTAATGTTTTCAATGGTTTAAAATCATAGGTAAATTGGTGGTTCATACGGGTGGCGATCAAGCGATTAACGAAGAACCGAACACTCCACTTTTGAAGCTTCCGCAATGATTTAGATCTTTTGTAGTCTTGATGTATGGGTTGTAAACACATGTTAAACAGTTTTTGAAGTATCTTATGAACTTTGTTAATGAAAGTCATGAACTTAAACTATATTTTGCCAAAATTTAAGGGTAAAAATTTAGGGTGTTACATCCCCCTGAATTTGTGGTCAATTTAGGTTTCCATGTCTGTTGAGTTTTACCAGTTTGATTGTTTAACAATTTAACTTCGTGATTGTTTGAAGTTTTTGAAAATTTTGAGTTTTCTGGGTTAACTGAAACAGATTGTTTTTGAACCACATCAGTTTTAAGTGCCTTTTCAATCACCTTGACTTGTTGGCGTTTCTGTTTCTTTTCCCTTTCTTTTACAAGGCGGGGATCTTGTTTTACAGAAACATATCGCTTTTGGTGATTTCGTTCACGGGGATCATCTTCTTTGGCTTTTAATTTATGAAGATACGGACAATTTCGAATGATATGTCCAATTGTGCCACATTCAAAACATGATCTTCGTTCAACAAACCCCGAAGTATCATGTGATCGTCTTTCCGATGATGAACTTTGTGATCCCGAGGTACTAGGTTTTGAACTATTTGGTTCATTTCTTTTCATCACTGTTGCTTTCTTGACAAAATCTAAGTTAGATTGATTTTCAAACTTTTCAATTTTGTCTGTTCCCTTAGATTTCACAAAGTTCACATTCTTTTTCTTCTTTTGATTTGGCTTCTTTTGACTTTGAGCCAGCAAATTTCCCTTTTGTTTGTTATGAGTTCGCTGCCTTTTCTCTGTTGGTAATTTCTGATTGCCAAATTGTTTTCTAACTTCAGCCTTTGGGATAGGAGGGCACTGTGTTACTGTAACATGTGGTCCTGTCTTTCCCAAAAACTTATTTGTTGAATTTTCAAAGACTTTACTGATTAATGATTGATTAACATTTTTAATAGGAAAATCTTTGTCTGAATAAATTTTATCGTCACCAACAAGAGTGTACAGCAAATCCACACTCTCCGACTCTTTTGCAGACGAGGACTCAATTGCAACAGTCTTAGCGGGTTTTGCAGGAGGATCACACAGAATATGATTCTCAAGAGGTATGTCCTCTTCTTTGATTACCGCATCAGACTTTGCTGAGTCAGTATCATCGGATTCATCATCAGAAGAATCAGTATCCTCAATCACAATTGGAGGAGCCTGATTCGGTTCGGCAGAAGACACACATGTATCTGCTGACACATCTGAATCTGATGATACCTCTTTCTTGTATCCGAGTCCTGCTGCAAATTCATTAACATCTAGAGGAACAGATGGTTCAAAGAAAGTTCTATCCTCCTCGTCAGGCATGGCATCATAATTGTGTCTCACAGGTGGTGGACATTTCTTGTAGCCTATGCATGTGACATCCCGTTTCTCTTTCTGTACGTCAATGATGTGATCCAACACATAGCTAGAGCTCAAATAACTGTCTAGCTTAAGTTGGATCGCCTCACTTTCAGTTTTCACACAAGCCATTTCCTTTTGCATTACCTCAAGACGAGTTATATACAAATTAATGTCAGTTTGTTTTCTGGAAACCATTTTAGTCAATTCGGTTTTATCTTTCTTTAATTTTTCAATTACCGATTTAAACTCCTTTTCATGGTTTTCATAAAACATGTTGGCTTCAGTGCACTTCGAAAGATCAACGGTCAATTTCTGATTGTGAATGAATGTCACATCATATTTCTCTTGCAAAGCCTCGTGTTTGCTTTGCAATTCACACCACTTATCATTCAATGAAACATGTTTGTCTTGCAAGTCAAATAAACTAGCTTGTAAAGCATCATGTTTGCCTTGCAACTCAGACATGTTTGCATCCAATTCAGCACATCTATCACTTAATCTAGCACAATTATCACAAGTAGCAGCAGTAGGTTCATCGACACATACCTGACTTGATGAACTGTCGACATTAGCCATAAAGGCTGAATGGAGAGAAGACGAAGAATAAGCAGCTTGATCCACCAAAATAGATCTTCTATCAGTTCCTGCTGCAGCTTCCTCCAAAAGCTCATCAATATTTGCATCGACTGACGCACTTGATGTCTCATCCACATGATCATCACCTGAACTTGAGGATTCTTCATCTGAACTTCTACTATAACCAGAAGAGTCTTCATCTTCAGAAGATTCATCACCATTGGTGGAAGATTCTCCACCACTGGCGTGATTTAAATCCTTGACAACTTCAGCAAAACAAGCTGTTCCATCTGGAGCATCATTTCCCAACTGGATTGACCAATCACAACCTTCATCTACTTGAACCACAAGTGCCTGGTTGGCATTAGATGGTCCTGCTTGACTCTGGTTGTTGACAGGCACCAATGTGCGCTCATTGTTCCTTACTTGGTTCTGATTTGCCCTGTTGCCTTGACCTCTGAAAGGATTTTGGTTTCCATGTTGAGATGGCCTCGTACATTCACGTTTGAAATGACCACGTTCACCACAATTGAAGCACTTAACAGCCTGCTTATCAAACCCATACTTGGTGTCTTTCTTGCTTTCCAAGCTGGTTCTGCCAGTTCTTTCCATGAAATCCTTTGCTCGCCTAACAGCACTGGCAAAGGCCCACTTGATGTCCATCATCTCCATCTCCTCTTTATCGATCTGCTGATAGTCTTCTTGTGTCAGATTAATGTTACCAATCTGACCTTCCACTAATCCACAGTATGCGCTCACCAAAGTGTTTAGCAGCTCCATGTGTTCCTTTGCTACTTCCACACTGACTTTAGAAAAGCTTGAGGTGTCGAGCCGTACTGTATTTGGCTTTGATTGCTGACCAGCAGATGATGTGCTTCCATAACACGCTTGCTGTTGAGGAGGAAGTGGATTCCCATACATGTCTGTTGGTTCGGTAGATCGAACAGGTAATGGATTTCCGAACATGTCTGTTGATCCGGTAGATCGAACAGGTAATGGATTTCCGAACATATCAGTTGCTCTGATAGGTCGTTGGCTTTGCTGTTGTGGTACTGGTTGAGGAACTGGTTCAAGCGGATTTCCATACATGTCTGTTTTTGGAGGGACCGGAACTTGGATAGTATTGCCATACATGTCAGTGCTAGACACAAACGCTGTTTGAATTGGAGCATGTGAAGAAGGTTTTGTAGAAGTGCTAGAAGTTCCATAATACATTTCAGGATTTTGTGGCACTGGAACTCTTTTTGCCTTGAGAGTTTCTTCCTGATTCTTGTTTTCCAGGATTTGAACAAAGTCATTGAAGTTTGTTGTAGCTAAAGTGCCATTGTACTTCATGATTTCCAAGAAAGTATTCCATTGAGGTGGCAACGCATCTGCAAACTTTTTCACAATCTCTGCTGAAGCTGTAACAACCTCAAAATTTGCCAATTCAGTCAGCAAATGATTAAATCGACTTGTCAAATCTCCTAAAGATTCATTCTCCATACAAGTAAAACCATCAAACTCTTTCTTTAGCAGGTCTTTTCTCAATTGACGTGTCGCTTCATTTCCTACGCCCCTTGTCTTCAATGCGTCCCACAACCTCTTCGTTGTCTTGTAACTGACAAATTGATGATAAATATCTTTACTTAACGCCTGAGTAAGAATGGCATATGCCTTCTTTTCCAAATCATAGACCTTCTTCTGATCTTCCGTAAGATCGGCAAACGTAGCAGCAGATGATGCGGCAACCTCTATTGTTTGATCGAAATCTGTGGTGAAACGCAACCACAATTCTGTATTTTGTCCAAGGACGTATGTATGAAATCTGTCAATCCATCCTGGATATTCGTATAAGTGCATCAACTTTGGAGGCCGATTCAAACTTTCGGTTTCGCTATCGCTTAAGAGAATGCTTTGAATACTTGGAGTTTGATTTGATACGAATGCCCATTGACCGGTAGATATAGCATTAGCTTGCGAAGATGAATCCGGAGTCGGAGTACCAAAATACATCTCTGTATTTACCGGTCTACCCCATCTTGGATTCATTTTTTATCAAGAAAAATAATACCTGAAAATCACAAACTTGTTAAACATAAACAGACTAAGATCGAAGGATCAAGACCTGTTCGAAGGATCAACAGTGTTCGAAAGATCACTGTTGAATTTCGAACAATGATTTCGAAAGATTCTCCAAACGAAGGATCCTTATCTTTCGAAAAAAAGAACTGTAGATCGATAGATGTATGCTTCGAAAAGATTCCTTGGATCGAAGGATAAGTCACAGACTTCGAAGGATGTTCGAAGGATGTTCGAAGGATGATTATCTATCGAACCTCCTTTGATCGAAAGATGATCTTTCGACTTCGAAGGATATCCTTCGATCGGACTGACACAGTTGACAAAAGAAGTGACAGGTTGGTGAAAAGTTGATGGGTTGGTAGAAACTTTCGGCAGAAGGCAGAAGGTATGGTCAGACCATACTTTCAGCAAACCGAGATTTTGAATCAATAAAATATACTTAAAAATCGAAGGATCAACCCAGAAACCGGTCACCGGAGTAAGCCGGAATTTTGGCCGGAGATGACCAAACTTCTTAAAAACAAGTTTTTAAGTTACCCAACCCGTCCTTTAACACACCCGGTTAGTTTAGAACACGTTTTAACGTCTGAAAATGCGAGAAAAACAGTAAAAACAGTTGCTAAACCAAGTGAGTTTTTGTCCAAAACACTCCAAAGTCTTGTATAAACCCGGTTTTTAACAAGGAAAAGAGCCACGGCTCTGATACCACTTGTAGGTCCCTCGGAGGATGAGGTCAAACCTTAACCTTGTTATGTCTAACACACTAGCGAGTGCGGAATCCAAGCTAGCATGCAAACCGATAGTTTATACGAGAGAAGCAACAAACAAACACAACACACAAACTTCACCGATTAACACCACTTGTATTAATACGAATGAAAGGTTCGGTTACAAAGCTCTGTTTACAAATGTGTTTTGCAAACTCTCTAAAACACTCGTGTGTGTATGCTCTCAACAGAATGCTCTCTGTTTTCTGTCTCTCTATAGCTCTCACACTTTCACTCCAGAAGTCTCAAATGAAGTGAACACACTACATGGGTATAAATACCCGTCACAGCACGTCTGGTCGAAGGATCAGATAGACTGATCGAAAGATCATCTATCGACCTGAAACACATCGAAGGATCCACATATACCTCGAAGGATGATATCCTTCGAGATATCCTTCGAGCTCATCCATCGAAGGTTTATGTTTCGAGCTCATCGAAGGATATAAACAATCCTTCGATGACACATCCTTCGACCCAGACATATTACAACCAATGTCTAACTGTTTGGCCAAGTCAAACCAGGAGGATGGTTGACTTGGTCAAACTTACAAGACTAACAAAGACATCGTTTTGTATCATGACAAAATACAGACAAAGTACAGACACAAGTGCACCAACAGAGACGCGTTAATAGATATTCTCAGACGAGCAGGGATCTCGGCGAAGAAAGAGGCACCGGTTAATTTTCTTACAGACCCGTCGGAGGGGAGATCCACCCTACGCCCAGCTGACGTGCTAGTTTTTGGTTGGGAGGGCGGGAAACATGCTTGTGTCGATCTCACAGGTGTATCCCCACTAGCCGGGTTCCGGGAAAATGGGTTTGTGGCGGGGCAAGCGGTACTGAAAGCAGAGTCAAAGAAGGTGGAAAAGCACACGAAAGCTTGTGAGGATAATCAGCATGCCTTTGTTCCCCTGGCGTTTGACACGTTCGGCTCCTTGGCGCCGGAGGCAGTTCGGTTCTTGTCTAGAGTTCAGCGTGTGGTCCATAGCAGCTTTTCGACCCCTCAGGGGCGGGGCTTTGTTTTTAGTAGATTAGGGTTTTCTATTCAGAAGGGGATGGCGGCGCAGTTTGTTGCTCGTCTACCTGCTATCCTTATGTAATTTGCCCTGATGATTGGAATGAAATAAAAAATATTGGGTCTTAAAAAAAATTAACGATAGAAAAATTACATAATTAGGTGGAATTCCATCGATCACCACCTAATCGACTAAGATTAGACTAGCAGTGGAATGTTAATCTCACTAAGAGAAAAACAAAATTAAAGGAAATTTACTTTGTCTTTCATTCATTCAGTTCTGTGAGTTGCATAGAGTGAAACGAAAATGAAAACCACATAGCTTAATTCTAGGAAGTTAAAAACTGAATTAAAACATGGAAATAAGCAAAATAAAATAACATTAATTGAAAATAACAACTGCAATAGCTACGTGGCTTGAACATGCATAGCATGCATCTTCAAGTCTTTAGTCATGTGTTCGTCAAGCTTGATTAAATTAACCCAAAGCCGACCCGTCTCATTCAGCCACTGGAATAACGGCTAGTGAATGCAAACTCTTGAGGGAACCGGGTGTGGTTTAAAGCTCTTAGAGGCTTTATTATGCAAAGTCAGCGACATTTAGGCGCCACCTCATATGGGGGGCTTTAAAGTTTAAACCCCTTCCTTTAAGACCAAGTGTAGTGGGAGGTGAAGATAATGCCCCACCTTTTAGCATGATCCGCGATGTGGCAGTCCAGTCAGTATTGAGACATTATGGGGCATTTGTTTAAATGGATGTAGTGGTATGATGCCCAATAATACCTATCCAATTATTACCCAATTATTATTTTTTTCTTTTCAAATTAAAACTAATAATATTTCATTAGATAAAAAAAATTACACTGCTAAAAACAAAAACAAAAAAAAACCCGAAAAATGCAAAAAACAAAACACAAAATCTAAAGTCTGTATTTGTCATGGATTTATTGCCGACCCATTTCCGCTATGATCAACGCGTCTCCTACGAGGTGATCGATCGGTTTAGAAAAAAATTCTATGTCTTTCTCCATTTGCCTCGATTCTTGTAGCACGACAAATTTTTTTTTTTGTTTTTGATGTTTCTTTTTTACATTGTCTCTAAACGCCTATGACCGAGATCTCGAATGTCTTGAAGGCGTCGGTTCATCTCTTTGAAATCTTGTTTCATTTCGAAATTAGCCGAAGACGACTCCGCCTTTCCCCTTTTTTCCCACTTCTTCTACCGGGCGGTCGGACCAACTCCACATCCTCATCCTCGTCGTCCAAATTAATGTTTAAGTCGACGTTTCGAGCACGGAAGTGGGTGTTTCCCAATCAACCGAGGATGATGTTTTGAACCGTTTTGCTTTACGTCTACCACTAGACGTCATGCTCGGTACTTTAGACCATTTAGGACTTTCGCGTAGAAGCTCACAACAATTCAAGGATGTAAAAACGCATCTCGTTTGGTTGTACTCCTCCAAGGCTCTTGTTAATATATTTGCGTCGTTTTCTCCGATACCCCAGTTATCCTTCGTGCGTTGGAAAACTTCTTGGAACTGATGACATTTGTGGTTTATATCGGTCCATTTGCTTGATATCGAATCCTTTTCCCGATACTCACCTTTACCCCTCGCTTTAAAAAAAATCGCAAATTTTATTCCAAAAAAGGGGTGAAGTTTGGTAGTTTGCTAAAAAAATAAAAAAAATATATTGTTATATTCTTAAAAATAAAAACGATTACCAAACTATTTAAAAAGGTAAATAAAGCTTACCAACTTTGGGGTCCTCCGATATGTCGAGCCACGGTTGTGCTAACACGTACTCCTCATCTTTCGACCAAGCTAGGTAGGTTCGATTCTGGCGTAGATCGTTTGGCTCTTTTTTTATGAGACCGTTTACCACGTTGAGACACCTCGGCTACGGGCTCGGGTTGTGTCTCCGTTACCGTTTCAATGTCGGGCTTTGTTTTTTTTTGATACGGTTGCGAACCACCCATGGATGCAAAGCCATGTGGACCGTGAAAGAATTGCGAGGACATGCCTAATATTTGTGCGTACGCCAACATACCCGGGTCCATCTCTTGGAAATTGAAGGATGGTTGCGGTTGGGTGGTGTTCGGGCGATATGAAGTTTGGTTGCCAGGTCTAGACGAACATCAAAAGGGGGTCGGAATGGATTCATGATATTTTTTTTTTATAAAATATGAAGTAGTATTGAAGAGAAGAGGGTAAAATTTATAAAAAAAAGAAGAAGTAGAAAGTGGGGTTTTTATAGGTAAAATAGTGGATTTAAAATAAATATTTTTTTTGTTGTTGTTACCGTTGGACACAACAAATCCTTGTGTGAAATTGGCGTTTTAAATAAAATGCCTGGGCCAAATTTTCAAAAAAAAAAAAAAAAAGCCAAGGGGGTGGTCTCCAAGGCGTTGTGGGGCTTTTTTTTTGGGGGGGGGGGGGGGGGGGGGGGGGGGAAGGCCAAAAAAACCTCACTACGGGTGGTCTAACATACTTTCAATAGTTTAAAGCCCCTATCATGATTAACTAATTATTTGTTTTATTTTTAGTTTGTATTTTTTTTTAATTTATATACCATTTTTGTTTAAAACAAAATTTTAAATTACCCTAAAACGGATTGTTAGGGTCCCACACGTTTTGATTGTTGGGGTCCCACGTGTCGGATGAGGGGAGGTTGGGGTGGTAGGTGGCATCGGATAATACCCAATCTCATCCGTTCGCGGGTCTTTTCGTTATCGTTCTTCTTGCTCGTTGTTTACTAAATTACCCAGAACGGATTGTTGAGGACCCACGTGTTTTGATTGTTGGGAAACATGGTATGAGTATGATATAATGTATAAAATTGTTGGAGAATAGATGGTAGAATTGGTATGGTTTAAGTAAAAATGGTAGGATATATATGGTGTGAAAATTTAAAAATGAAAGTTGATTTTTATTAAAAAAAAAAATTACCGTTGCCAAACGGTATTGTGTATGGGGACCGCCAATAGGGGAAGGCCAAAAAAACCTCACTACGGGTGGTCTAACATACTTTCAATAGTTTAAAGCCCCTATCATGATTAACTAATTATTTGTTTTATTTTTAGTTTGTATTTTTTTTTAATTTATATACCATTTTTGTTTAAAACAAAATTTTAAATTACCCTAAAACGGATTGTTAGGGTCCCACACGTTTTGATTGTTGGGGTCCCACGTGTCGGATGAGGGGAGGTTGGGGTGGTAGGTGGCATCGGATAATACCCAATCTCATCCGTTCGCGGGTCTTTTCGTTATCGTTCTTCTTGCTCGTTGTTTACTAAATTACCCAGAACGGATTGTTGAGGACCCACGTGTTTTGATTGTTGGGAAACATGGTATGAGTATGATATAATGTATAAAATTGTTGGAGAATAGATGGTAGAATTGGTATGGTTTAAGTAAAAATGGTAGGATATATATGGTGTGAAAATTTAAAAATGAAAGTTGATTTTTATTAAAAAAAAAAATTACCGTTGCCAAACGGTATTGTGTATGGGGACCGCCAAAATAGAGCCGTTGGCGCTCGTTACCGAGCTAGCGATTGATCAATGGCGCCCCCATTTGGCGGACGGGAAATGGGGGAGAGGCGGTATAGGGCGCCATCAAGGGTGATGTGGCCAGGGGCGGTATACCACACCCCTGGTCTAAATATTATTACAACGATAATTGTTTTTTACTCATTTTTATTATATATAATTTAAAAAAGTTAGTTGTTGAAGGGTTTATAAGTTTTGCGTTTTATAGAGCTCTAATTATTAAGTGTGAGTTACTCGGTTAGTTAGATTTATATGGTGGAGGTGAACTGAACAAAATCTATGAATCAGTATGTTATTGTCTTATTGAATTTCCTGACTCAAAGAGACATTGTAAAGAGATAAGTAGACACCTACACAAGGTAGGCTTTGGTCGTTAGGTTTTGGGAGTTGCAAATAGACGTAGCTACAATTTTCTTATATAAAGCTCAACCAGATAGTTGTTCGAATTTATGGTCATAAATATTGGTGGATAGAGTTGTAGGATGTCGAATAAAAAGATTGAAGGGGTATGGTACCAACTGCTATGTGGGCAACGTCCAAGCCTCTGTGCATCCAAGACCATACCCACAATTAATCCTAAAAAACACTCAGTTGGTCCCAGTGTTCCACCGCAGGTTACTCTTGTAGGCGCGAAACCACGCCAACATGGGGGTTACAGTTAGTACAAGGTGAAAGGGACGTGCAGCCAACCAACGCTCGCGAGACTCTGTGCCAGACGATACCCACGATGCGTAATTGTGCAGGGGACAAACAATATAGATGATAGCGACGTGTGGCCAATCAGAGCGTGCCATTTCACCTCTCCTTAACCTCCACTCACGGCTGATGACAAACGAGACAATAACTACATCCTGAAAGCGACGTGTAGTGTAACACCCCGTGTTTTCACGAGTGAAAGTCAAAGTCAAGGTCAAAGTCAAACGACCGATTTCGCGTAACTCGACTCGTAGAATTGTTTGTATGATATTTAGATTATGTGGAGTAATTGTCGTACATTGCAATAATCGAATCAGGCTAGCCGTATTTCAATCGACCTACGACTGTGAACGATAGGAAGTAACAATGCGATAAAGTTAATCAAGCTATGATAATCAAATCGACATCAAATCGTAACTCGAACTACGTATTTTACTTGTCATTATACGTGTGTGTGTGCCTTACGTGTTACCTGTGCATGTTTATTTCACATTATTTATGTTGTGATAATCAAGCGAACTCAATCGAACTCGAAGTCTAACTCGAATACAAACGAACCCGAACCCCGAGTCGAACCATATAAGAAGTAGTTGAGACTGAAAGTAATTTGACTAGGAACCCTACCGAATCGCTCGCAAATCGAAACCGAATCAGCATCGCAACGAACACACCAAAGGAGGCGGCATCCGCACGGATGGCCAATCCGCACGGATGGCCAATCCGCACGGATTGCCAGTCCGCACGGATGGCCAGTCCGCGCGGATAACCTACCCGGGTGCGTGCCATGCGCACGGCTCACCCTTTCCTCTTTTGGCATCCTATAAATACACGGGTCACTCTCCACTTTTTCCACTTTTGGCAAGTGACGTCCGAACCAAACGCATTCTTCACCTTTTTCTCAGATTTCTTCCAATCCAGGTAAGATCTTGCACTAATTCTTGTACATCTTTGATCTCTACACAATTCTACACATTTCTATCTTTCGAATCTTCGATTTTAACCATGAAATCATCCGGATTTGAGGTATTCTCTAGTGACGTCATCATGAAGTTCATAAGAACTTCAAGCTTGACCTCATTCCACCTAGAATATCTCAGATCTAAATGATTTCTACAAGTTTTTACAATAATCTCACTTAGATCTAAACTTTTCTAAGGATAAGAGAGTTGAAAGGAATAAAACTAAGTTCTTTTCCACTTTTACCCTTAAAACCGGTACAAATCCGATCAGTCCTTGTGTTTTACTCATCAATAGTAATGCCCTAGTTCTAGATCTGGAATTCTACCCTTAGACAACTGATTTCGGGGTTAACCGGAAGGACTGTTCTGAGTCGCCGACAGGCTGAGTTAGGGTGGTTCCTGGCCGGTCTAGTCACGCGGGTAGGAACACAACTCCAAGTGGTTGCCACGTAATCAGAACGTCTCGATAAACGACAACAGAAACCAAGTGTAGACGAACGGCACAACCAGAGGCTGTCCGCACGGACCGGTTGTCCGCACGGACCGGTTGTCCGCACGGACCGGTTGTCCGCACGCACAGGCTGTCCGCACGCACAGGCTGTCCGCACGCACAGGCTGTCCGCGCGTACAAGTCATACGCACGGGTTGTCACCCGCACGGACTACCCTTGGGACCCACTTTCCAAACAAGGTTTGAGTATCGACGAACGAGCAATCCGGACGGACAACCTCTGAATGGATTACTCTTCGGATCATGAGATACTAAGGCCTTAAAATGAGAATCAAACAATCTTCATCCCCCCGGTCAAGTCGTACGCACGGACAGGCTATCCGGACGGATTGTCTCTGCCCGCGCGCACAGGCTGCCCGCACGGACTACCACACGCACGGACTGTCGTCCGCGCGACCGACTTGAAAGGTAGGAACACTTTGGTGTTTTCAAAATGCTACAACGAAAACTTCAAAGCACAAGCCATCATACACAAACACATTTTAGGAAGAAACAATCCACTTGAAAGTTTATCCACACAAGCAACTTGTCCGCACGGATCACCATCCGCACGGACAGCTCGTACGCACGGACATATCGTACGCACGAACAGCTTATCCGAAACGGATCACCATCCGCACGCATTGCCGTCCGTACGTATCACCACCCGCACGGATAGGTCATGCGCACGGATGACCTCTACTCACGGATAACTGATCCGCACGATCAGTCATCATACCCACTCTCACTTGTACTGTTTTACGCGTTCCTTATCGTTACGTTATCGAATCTATTCAGGCTAACCGTACTCGCTTTAAAGCGCTCCCTTCAATCCACTATCACTGTGAGTATACTCGAACCCTTTTTGCTTTAGCACTTTTGGGTGTTACATACGTTACAACTATTCAAACTACATCTATCACACTACTCAAGCTATTTTAACGCTTAACCATTAATGCATGTTATACGTGGCTTATGAATGCTTGTTTGTTATGTTTACACATGGATTGCTGTCTACCTGCCTTAGCAACGATAGTACTATAGTTTGGACTCAGCATCCGTTCACACGGGGGTTGTTAAGGATCTTTTACTTGCATGGATTACAGTGGTAATCGTGTATTGCGAACTGCCTCGGGCAGTCAACCCGCAGTCATTGGTATCGATGGATCTATGTCGATAACTAACATGCTTCATTTCACTATGTGTACGTGCTGGTTATGCGTAAACGAAATCGAACTCTATATGCTATTATCAAACTTGTATGCTCACCTTTACATTTTATGTATTGACATTATTTTAACGTATGTGACAGGTGCTTAGGACGCATATGTGTTAGGAAATGGAAGCTAGAATAAAGCTTTAGAGCCCAACAAATAGTTGTCCGTAGATAACTTATTAGGGGTCTCTAGAAGCAGATAAACAATTGCTACATATTTAAATCTGAGTTGTCGGAACAGAATATTTGTTTTGATGTTGTCTGTAATAACTTGTTTGACTATTTATGTTACGGTATGGGACGTAATGTTTACTTAAATGGTAATGATAGTTGTTATGGAAACTTCTGGACAATCTGTTTCGCTCAGTGCCGCGCCCCGATGATTCCGCCATCGGTTGGGGTGTGACAGATTGGTATCAGAGCCATAACTATAGGGAATTAGGCAAGACTCGACCTAGTCCGGGTCGAAGTCTTAGAGACCTAGTCTATAGTTAAGAACCAACAGACCAACTCACGCGTATGTGTAAATTCGTTGTTATCACTCACTCTTTTTGCACTCGAAATTTTCAAGTTGTGAACCGGCAATAAGGTCGAGAATAGGTGTGAAAACCGAAAACTCACGACCAAAGTTGCCTAATCAGCTTGCATTTTAGCTACAAACGAGGAGAATTATACCAAATCAGGAGTGAAATCCATATTTTGATGAATAATCTCCTCAATTTTTATCAAAAACGAGGACGGAAGTTGCAAGATAGGGGTGAAACCCTAACCTTGATGACTCGTCCCGCTTTTATACAAAACTCCACCAAGGTTCGATGGACTCCAACGGTCTAAAGACACAACCTAACCAATGGGAATTGCGCCAATGCCCAAGAATCGAGGCAAAGGCATAGTCCTGGAGGTCGTTGTGCAGGATCCTTGCGAATAGTCGAGCTACTTTGGTTAGTCGAAGTCTGTTAGCCGCAGACAATCTACCTTCGATTTGTCGATCTTTATGAAAATTTTAAGGTATTTTCTGTTATTTATTAACGTTTTGAGATACTATTTGGTTCCGACCCAACACTATTGCTTCTGCTAAAACACAAAACCCACACAACTCATCGCTAGCAAATCGACAATAGGAGCAGTTAGAATACCTTGTACGCTCGTAGGTGCTTTTAGTGGCTAAGTATATGTGTTCTTGCTGTGTGATTACGTGATTAGGAAATGTTGAGATTATGTGCTCTATATGTTTATGTGATTTTGTGCAATTCTGTGAATTTGTGACTATATGCGTTTAAATGATACGTGTTACTGAGCTTTAGTAGTAGTAAACGTGTGAGGTGAGATTCGAATACATGTGTTGAGTTCCATGGCGATGTCTATTGCAGACAATGTCGTCTGGATCCCGTCATCCACTCTCACGCCAGGAAAAGAGAGACAGACGTCTTGCTTCCATCGTCGCGAAGGCTGTAGCAAAGGCTGTGAGCAATGTCTGTGAGAATGCCAGCAAATCATCCGAGGAGTCGAGGACTGAAGGTCCTAAAGCTGCCGCGAGACCTTTCAGCTTCAAACAATTCAAATCATGTGGGCCGAAAGAATTCACAGGCGAAGGAGGTCCTACTGCTCTATTCCACTGGTTTGACTCTATCGAGGTTACTCTGCGACAAAGTGGTTGCCCTGATGACCTTCGAACTCTGAACGCTACCGGCGTCTTTCAGTCCCGTGCTTTGGACTGGTGGACGGCCGAGAGGAACAAGAGAGGGAATGATGCAGCTTACGGTTTGTCGTGGGACGAGCTCAAAGAAGTCATGATGGAGGAATTCTGCCCTCCTCACGAGCGTCAAAAGCTTGAAGATGAATTTTGGCACATTTATCAGAAGGATGGAGACAATGCTGGCCTTACTGCTCGCTTCAAACAGCTCAGCATCATCTGTCCTGACCAAGTCAAGACCCCTGAGATGACCATCAAGAAGTACATCCGAGCTCTGCCCGACTGCGTCGCTGATTTTGTGCAAGCAGCCAAGACTACCACGATCGAAGAGACTTATCTGTTGGCTGCAGAAATCAATGACAAAAGGGTCAAGGCTGGGGTGTGGGATAAGACCTCCAAGCATCTGCATCAAGCCACTACTGCTGCACCAACTACTGAACCCACGTCGTCAAGCAACAAGCGAAAGAACAAGAGAAAGAACAAGAACTGTGCGATTACTGCTGCACCGATCCAAGCTGTACCTACCCAACAGCGTCAAGTAGTGGCGCCAGTGGCCAACGCACCGCCTGCAAAGCGTGCGTATACTGGACCACATCCACTCTGCCCTACTTGCACCTACCATCACCCGACTGCTATTCAATGCCGCTTCTGTGCACATTGCAACGTCTACGGCCACTTTACTGCCAACTGCCGTATTCATCAAGCTCCTGCCAATCAAGCTCTACTCGCTGCCCCACAGGGTCAACAAGCTCCTCCGGCACCCGCAGTCAAAGCCAGAGCATGCTTCACGTGTGGCGACCCGAACCATTTCGCCAACATGTACCCGAACAGGGTGGTGAAACAAGAACCACAGCAGCAGCAACCACAGCAACAACAACAGCAGCAACAGCAGGCCGCACGAGCCAGAACCTTCAATCTCAATGTGCGTCAAGCCCAGGCCGACAACAACGTGGTGAATGGTACGTTCCTTGTGAATGGTATTTATGCTTCATGTTTGTTTGATACTGGAGCCGATAATTGCTTTGTGTCACTCGAATTCGAGAAACTCCTTAGTCGTAAACGTTCCCGACTCTCCTCTGCATTCGATGTTGAAGTCGCTACCGGAAGAACCGTCGCTGTAAATTCTGTTATTCGTGATTGCACTCTCGAGCTCAACAATCACATCTTCTCAATCGATCTTATTCCGATGCAATTAGGAAGCTTTGATGTCATAGTAGGCATGGACTTTCTTCGCGAAAACCATGCCGAAGTTGTGTGCTTCGATAAAATGATTCGTTTTTCGCTCGCCAACGGTGATTCATTGTGCGTCTATGGTGATACTACATCGAAGGGTCTCAAGCTTATGTCATGCCTACAAGCTAGCAAGTATCTCCGTAAGGAATACAGGGCTTTCTTGGCTCATGTCGTAGCAGCGGAGAAGGAAAAGAAAGAAAAGAAGAAAGTAAAAGACGTTCCAGTGGTTCGAGAATTTCCTCAAGTTTTTCCAGAGGATCTTCCCGGACTACCTCCGAAGCGTGATATTGATTTTCGCATTGATCTCATTCCTGGAGCTAATCCTGTCGCCAGAGCTCCTTATCGACTCGCGCCGTCCGAAATGCGCGAACTCTCAACCCAACTCCAGGAATTACTTGAAAAAGGCTTTATTCTCCCGAGCACCTCTCCTTGGGGCGCACCAGTTCTTTTCGTCAAAAAGAAGGACGGGTCGTTCCGGATGTGCATCGACTACCGGGAATTGAATAAGTTGACTATCAAGACCCGCTATCCTCTGCCTCGAATCGACGATTTGTTTGACCAGCTACAAGGCGCTACGTGTTTCTCGAAGATCGATCTGCGTTCAGGATATCATCAGCTGCGTATACAGGAGGAGGATATACACAAAACCGCGTTTCGCACTCGTTACGACCATTACGAATTCGTTGTCATGCCTTTTGGCCTAACCAACGCACCAGCAGTTTTCATGGACCTGATGAATCGGGTGTGTAAACCGTATCTTGACCGTTTCGTCATCGTGTTCATCGACGATGTCTTGATCTATTCCAAAACGAGAGCCGAACACGCGCAACATCTACGTTTGGTTCTCGAGTTACTCCAGGGAAACCAACTCTACGCCAAGTTCTCCAAATGCGAATTTTGGTTAGGGGAGGTTCAGTTTCTAGGTCACATCGTAAATAGTCAGGGTATTCATGTCGATCCAGCGAAGATTGAAGCTGTTAAGAGCTGGGTTACGCCTAAGAACCCGACTGAAGTCCGCTCTTTTCTCAGGCTAGCAGGCTATTATCGACGATTCATCGAAGGATTCTCGAAGATTGCTGTACCACTTACCTCTCTCACTCATAAGGACCAGCCTTTTGTCTGGGGAACCAAACAAGAGTCTGCCTTTCGAACCCTCAAGTACATGCTTTGCAATGCTCCTGTTCTCGCACTACCCGACAGAAACGATAATTTCATTGTCTACTGTGATGCTTCCAACCTCGGACTCGGTTGTGTCTTAATGCAACGAGACAAGGTTATAGCTTACGCATCTCGTCAGCTCAAAATCCATGAGAAGAACTATACAACCCACGATCTCGAGCTAGGCGCAGTTGTTTTTGCATTAAAGATTTGGCAACACTACCTGTATGGTACCAAGTGTACGATCTTCACCGATCATAAGAGCCTACAACACATCTTTAATCAGAGGGAACTGAATATGCGTCAACGCCGATGGGTAGAACTTCTCAACGATTACGACTGTGAGATTCGTTATCACCCAGGCAAAGCAAATGTTGTTACCGACGCACTTAGCAGACGGAGCTATCTGCTTAGCACTCGTAATGTTCAAGCTCAGCACAATCTCGAAGCTCTTATTCGCGACGCCCAGCATGCATGTTTCAACGAGCGCACCTTGAAGAAAGAAAGAATCTACCACGAAGGAGCCCAGCTTGTGAGCAAATCGAACGGGATATTCCACTTCTTAGACAAAATCTGGATCCCCAAGCGAACCAACATGCGACAGATTATCATGGATGAAGCCCACAAGTCCCGATACTCTATTCATCCTGGTGCCGACAAAATGTACCACGACCTTCGATACAGGTACTGGTGGCCGGGTATGAAACGGGATATCGCTCTTTACGTCGGAATATGCCTAACCTGTGCTAGGATCAAGGCTGAATATCAACGACCCTCTGGCTTGCTCGAACAACCTCCAATCCCCATGTGGAAGTGGGAGAGCATAGCTATGGATTTCGTAACCAAGCTTCCAACCACGTCATCAGGTCACGACAGCATTTGGGTTGTTATTGACCGTTTGACTAAATCAGCTCACTTTCTCCCGATATGAGAAGACTACAAGGTAGAACGATTAGCCCGAATCTACACCGACGAGATCATTTGTCGACATGGGACGCCTCGTGACATCATCTCTGATCGCGATTCTCGGTTCACTTCAAGATTGTGGGGAACATTCCAAACGGCACTCGGTACAACGCTTAATCTAAGTACTGCGTTCCACCCACAAACCGACGGTCAGACTGAAAGAACGATTCGTACTCTTGAAGACATGCTCCGTTCGTGTGTACTAGATTTCGGTGGTAATTGGGACAGACACCTCCCGTTAGTCGAATTCTCGTACAATAACAGCTACCAGGCTAGTATCCAGATGGCACCTTTCGAGGCCTTATACGGAAGAAGATGTCGATCGCCTATTGTGTGGCACGAGGTCGGTCACTCGCAACTAACCGGTCCAGAGCTGCTACAAGAAACGACAGACAAAATTTTCCAAATTCGAGACAATCTAGCGAAGGCTCGGGATAGACAGAAGCTTCTCGCCGATAAAAAGCGCAAGCACCGTGAGTATGACGTTGGTGGCTACGTACTCCTAAAGGTATCACCTTGGAAGGGTGTAGTCCGATTCGGCAAAAAGGGGAAACTCGCGCCTCGATATGTGGGACCTTTTAAGATTCTGGAAAGGATCGGAAAAGTCGCCTACAGACTCGAATTACCGGAAGAACTTAGCAATGTCCATCCGATCTTCCACGTGTCAAACCTCCGAAAGTGCATCTACGACCCCGACTTACATGTTCCTCTAGACGATCTTCAAGTGAACGAAACATTACACTTCGTAGAAAAGCCTGTCGAAATCATGGATCGCCAAACCAAAGAACTCAGGCGCTCACGCATTCCTATTGTGAAAGTCCGGTGGGAAGGCAAACAAGGCGCGGAGTTCACGTGGGAACTCGAAAGCGACATGAAGGCCAAATACCCGCAGTTGTTTAATTAGAGAGATAAACTTATAAAGAGAAAGTCTAGATAGAGAAAGTCTCTCACGTGATTTTTGGGGGTTGTATCTTTCAGATCATAAATAGAATCACGTTATTAGTACGTTATTGTGTGTTCGGTCACGCACGTTCAACGGATTCCGCATGTCGAACGTGTTGTACGCAGTCGATCGGAGTCAAAACCGGCCGATTTTAACCGTAAAATCCTGGTTAATTTGACGTTTTTCAATGATCCAAACAAAGGACTCTCACACGTGATTCACGAACTAGTTACAGCTTTCAGCTTAATTTCGGGACGAAATTCCCTAAACAAGGGGAGGCTGTAACACCCCGTGTTTTCACGAGTGAAAGTCAAAGTCAAGGTCAAAGTCAAACGACCGATTTCGCGCAACTCGACTCATAGAATTGTTTGTATGATATTTAGATTATGTGGAGTAATTGTCGTACATTGCAATAATCGAATCAGGCTAGCCGTATTTCAATCGACCTACGACTGTGAACGATAGGAAGTAACAAGCCATCATACACAAACACATTTTAGGAAGAAACAATCCACTTGAAAGTTTATCCACACAAGCAACTTGTCCGCACGGATCACCATCCGCACGGACAGCTCGTACGCACGGACAGATCGTACGCACGAACAGCTTATCCGAAACGGATCACCATCCGCACGCATTACCGTCCGTACGTATCACCACCCGCACGGATAGGTCATGCGCACGGATGACCTCTACTCACGGATAACTGATCCGCACGATCAGTCATCATACCCACTCTCACTTGTACTGTTTTACGCGTTCCTTATCGTTACGTTATCAAATCTATTCAGGCTAACCGTACTCGCTTTAAAGCGCTCCCTTCAATCCACTATCACTGTGAGTATACTCGAACCCTTTTTGCTTTAGCACTTTTGGGTGTTACATACGTTACAACTATTCAAACTACATCTATCACACTACTTAAGCTATTTTAACGCTTAACCATTAATGCATGTTATACGTGGCTTATGAATGCTTGTTTGTTATGTTTACACATGGATTGCTGTCTACCTGCCTTAGCAACGATAGTACTATAGTTTGGACTCAGCACCCGTTCACACGGGGGTTGTTAAGGATCTTTTACTTGCATGGATTACAGTGGTAATCGTGTATTGCGAACTGCCTCGGGCAGTCAACCCGCAGTCATTGGTATCGATGGATCTATGTCGATAACTAACATGCTTCATTTCACTATGTGTACGTGCTGGTTATGCGTAAACGAAATCGAACTCTATATGCTATTATCAAACTTGTATGCTCACCTTTACATTTTATGTATTGACATTATTTTAACGTATGTGACAGGTGCTTAGGACGCATGTGTGGTAGGAAATGGAAGCTAGAATAAAGCTTTAGAGCCCAACAAATAGTTGTCTGTAGATAACTTATTAGGGGTCTCTAGAAGCAGATAAACAATTGCTACATATTTAAATCTGAGTTGTCGGAACAGAATATTTGTTTTGATGTTGTCTGTAATAACTTGTTTGACTATTTATGTTACGGTATGGGACGTAATGTTTACTTAAATGGTAATGATAGTTGTTATGGAAACTTCTGGACAATCTGTTTCGCTCAGTGCCGCGCCCCGATGATTCCGCCATCGGTTGGGGTGTGACATGTAGCCCATCAGCAGAGGTGTCTCTGAGAATTCACGTACCATGTTCGAGCTCGAAAAAATATGCCATTCCGTAATGTTTTATTATTATTTTAAAAAAAATCAAATTAGTATTGGGCTCAGTAAACTTAATGCTAAGTGGGGTAAATTCTAAACCATAGATAACTTGTAAATGAGCCTATATTAGAATTGGTATGTGTTTACTATTTAAAAAAATAACATATATATATATATCGAATTTTTTTTAAATCGCGTGCCCCTCGAAATCTCGGGCCTTGTGCGGAGGTCCTCCCCGCACACCATCATAGCCGCCACTGCCAATCAGGGCGTATAATCGTACTCCCACCTTTGCGGACACTAACTGCCACAATAAAGGGGACTAAATGGATATTCCATGAAAGTGACGTCCTGTTCCATCAGCCCCTCTTCTTCTACAACCCTTCGGCTATAAATACCAACCTCCACCAAAGGTTTAAGTATTCCGATCTCCTTATTCAATCATTGTAATCGATTTATGTCTATGTATAAGAATACAAGATCTCTAATTATTGAACTATTCTTATGACAATAAACTCTAACAAGCATCGGGTTGAATCTTATACAGAAAATTCTAGCTATGATTTGTAAGTATAAAATCCTATTGACGTGTCCTAGGTCGTCTAGATATCCTTTTTATAAAGTTTCAAGTCATGTTTAAAGAGGGAGCTCCTTAAGATGTAAAACTATTAAATATATGGCATACTAATATTTTTCTAAACTAAAGTATGAGTAAAAAACAAATATTTCTATTACAATAATTTTTTTTCTTTTAATAGTATAAAGTATAGAAATATTTATGTTCAAATCATCTTTAATTAAACTACTACTATAGTCTTGTGTGAAAATTACTATATATTAAATTATTAGTGACTTGATAACACTAGCCTCTTTGTGGTTTGTTGGTTTCCAAGTTGCTAATGGAGCTTTGGAGTCAATTGACCACAAGTTCGAGGTTGGTGGTGGTGGTAGAAAATGGTGGTTGATATATGGTATTGTAAAATACCTTTTTATCATTTACGTGTCTTTAACTTTTTTATTGTTTAAAAATGTCTTTTAGAATATTTTAGCCATTAAATTTATTTATGTCTTTTTTGTTATTAAAAAATTTAAAAGTTAAATCTAGAGAAACAATTATATAAATACAAATGAATGCTTTATTAAAATATATGAAGTCATTAAAGTATAAATATATTAAAATTCTGTAACCATTATGTCTTTTTTATTATTAAAAAAAGTTAAATCTAGAGAAACAATTATATAAAATATAAATGTATAGTTTATCTAAGTCAATATAAAAAGTCATTAAAGTATAATGAATTTGTAAAAGTGGTTATATAAATATTAAAGCCATTATATTACATATGTTTTTATTACTAGTAACTAAAATCTAGAGAACCAATTATATAAATAAAAATGTACTGTTTATTAATATAAAATAAATCACTAAAAATATTATGTATTTGTAAAAGTGGTGGGCTTTTTATTTAATTACTGAACTTTTAAAATCGGTTTATTAGTTTAGGCTATACTAGACTTTTAAAATAAGTTATGCAAGTCACTCAACTTTATGTATAATGTAACTAGTATAATGCACTGTTTTAGGTTATTATGACATCTTAAGTTGGTTATTTAGGTCATTGTGTACAATAACAAAATAGTTGATGGAAATGAATTGTTCTGATATTCTGATAATATGCATCCTGCTGATAACCACTTGAGATTTAATATGGAAAAGAGAAGAAAGCCTTGTGACTACCATTTCTAAGATAGTGCTGAAGTGTGGGAATCAGTTAAATGCTTATAGTTCAAAAGTGTGATGGGTCGAAGTGAGTTTTTTTCTTTAAGACCTTACCCGATTCGACAAAGTTTATTTAAGTTATCCGACCCAATAAACTTACACCATAGAAACAAAGGTAGATTGAAAAATTATGACACTATTAAAAAAGATTTTTGGTTGCACCACTACATACTTGTGCATATGTACATACAAACATACACGTAGATGCCTAGATACATATGTGTGCATGCATATAGATTAAAGCCAAATCAAACCGGACACGAACTATTACTAGGTTTCAATTCAACGGCGGACCGAGCAAAGTCGCCGGGCCATTTTACACTTGGGCCAAAATGTAAGACCCTAACACGTATTTGACAAAAGTCGCAGCGGAAATTCGTGCCATAAAATTTCTTTCATTACAAACGTCTGGACTTACTAGAAAGTTTGTTTTAGAAATATATCTTTTACAAAACAAAAGCATAACTCCCGTTTACTAAAGTACATACTCGATTATTCCCGTACAATCTATCTTGTGACTCGGTCTTCGATCTCTATTCCTTGTGATAATCGCCCGTGATCCGTACAACCTGCACTCGCCACATTCATTCATACATTACCACACATTATATAAACAAGATTCATTCACGTACACTTCACATTTCGTCATTTTTCAAACTTTAAGCATTTCATCTGCGTATCCATTTCCTGGTGAGGCTTCAATAATGTACCTGCATTACTTTTCATTCTCAAGGTACACCATTAATAACGTTAACACTCAACGTGTCTAAATCATGCATACATACGTACTTACATACAAACACACATTCACATCTACATACATACATACCCTTCCTACAACTTTACATACGTGCATACACTCATACATGTCTTTATACATACATACATACACAACTACATGCGTACATACCTTTCCTACATCTTTACATACATGCATACACTCATACATATCTTTATACATACGTACATACACATCTACATACGTACATACCTTTCCTACGTCTTTACATACATGCATACACTCATACATATCTTTATACATACGTACATACACATCTACATACGTACATACCTTTCCTACATCTTTACATACATGCATACACTTGTACATATCTTTATACATACATACATACATACACATCTACATACATAACTACATACTTACACGCATACATAAAACAATCATAACTATACACTTGCATACCTTCACTCACATGTTCATATACTTACATACGTTCAAACATGCTTACGATTCTTGTTTAACTCATTTATATACACATATCATACTCGTGTGTTAGTTTCATGAGCTTAAACTGGGATTTAAAGCCTTTAACTTCCATCGGATCTCGTAAACATTCTACAATGAGTTTAGAATACATTTTGGGACCCCTTATAGGTTACGGGGCTGATTCGGATGAATTCTGCACATTCAGTTGAATTTGCAGCTGTCGCATGGTCGTGCGTCCTAACCGCACGACCGTGCGGTACCTACGACGTCGAGGATGCTGGCATTGCACGAGCCAGTGCATTGGTTTACTCGGAAACGCACGACCATGCGTCCAACCGCACGACCGTGCGATACCTCACGTCGGCCAGCTTCGCGTAGACAGTCATTTAAGGCGTCGGGTAAAATCGGAAAATGCACGGGGCGTCGGCGACGGCCATAGGGGCGTCGGCGACGGCCCCTAGAATTGCCATTTTGCTGCAGATCCGTTTCGTCGTCCGAAAACGCTAAAACTTGCGTAACTTTTAAACCGTTTATCCGTTTAACCTCCCTTTTCTTCCTACATGCTTGTAAATTCACATTCTATCGTATGGACTTGGAATCCCATATCCGATTTAAGGAAGTTCTTATCTTACGCGCTTCCGGCTTATTATCATTTTCTAATTATTTGACTCGTTCGTGCATTTATCAACATAATCTGTTTATTTGACCCCAATCTCATATGAACTTAATAATTTCATTGGCGCCTATCATAAAAGATTAAATTCTCGGATGCCTTGCATCCTCTTGACCCATTTTCGCTCAAGAGCTTATTTTGACCCGTTAAGGGTATTTGCGCATTTTAAGGTCCTTAGCTTACGAAAATCATACTTCTCACTTTCTTACTTTTTCAAAACATTCATTTAATCAAATAGCTTGTTTGTAATCAACTTTTAAGACCATTTGCTCGTTTTACCCATCAAGGGCGTTTTTGTCAACTTTGACCCATCCCTTACTACTAAAGACTTCATTTCATAAATTACAGATCATGCGACTTATCTACAATGGTAAATGCACATACCTGGCTCGAAGGATCAAAGCTATGACCCGTTCTAATACTTCATCCGCTGAATTGCTAGATAATAGCAACACAAATCCTTTTTCCATACATTCTACAAATTCATAATACTTAACAAAGAAATTCATTAATCGATAACGCCAAAGGGTGACATCTTCACCGTTTGACCCGTTAAGTCTAAATGTCCATTTTATCCTTGTGGGATGTTAGTTATTCATCATCCCATCCATGTAATTTATTACTTTGTTAACTTGCAACCAAAATTGCCATAATACCCTTTTATCCCTTTTTAACCATCAAACTTAGTTTCTTGTCATGAACACATGTTTCGACCCGTAACAAACTTGTCGGAACTTCATAACTCATTTATAAACTTATCATATTCATAATCTATAAAATGAATAGGTATTCTACATGGAGGGTGTAAGCTTAACTTACATTGCATCCGAGTACGCTTCCCGTGCACATAAGTTCCATTTGACCCGCTTCTTTCCCAAGCTTCCATGTCGCTTATCAAGCATCAACTATCATATTTCATTCTCAAGATAGTTAGCTTATTCATCATTCATCACAGCCTTTTCATTACACGGATCTTATATGGAATTTATCATTCAACCTTATAACATGCTAATCTATCATTTCTTATCCGATTTCTTTAAACATTCACACACATGTATGATTCCAAACATTATTAACATAAGTAAATCATCAATTTACATTACATCATCTAAAACCCACTTCATAACTACTTGTTAATCAGTTACAAGTGATCTAATCTTAAGTTCTTCATAATTTCATCATGCTTTTGATATGTGTACTACCTTCTAAGCATAGTGTACAACTAGTTCATGCATATCCTTCAAATCTCATACATAATTCATCAAATTCTTCCTTCTAATCAACATGAATCATGCATGCATAAACATCAAACATACTACTATCACATTTCTTTCAATTCCTCTAACAAGAATCCATCATACAAATCAAAATACATCAACATTCAACAAGAATTAGACATGGATGATGATTCAAATCATCATTCTCACCATAACTAATGGGTTTCACCCATAAACATCAAATTAACCTAATTCATGCATAATCCATGTTCCAAATGATGATTCTAACACATACTCATACTCAATTTCATACAAATTCGTGATTTACATCATAACCCGCTTCATGCATAATCACCAAACTAACTTTTAAGACATACCTTGCGATCCCCTTGTGAAGGTGATCATTAATCTATGCTCGGTTATGAATTTGAGCTTCGTTTGACTCCTCAATTTGATGATTATGTTAGAACTAGGGTTTGGTTCATGGGGAGTTCCCCTGATCGATCTAGAACACACGCGATGTGTGTGTTGTGTGTGTGTTTGTTTTGTTTTTAAACATAACTTTCCCCTTTTTCAACTTTGGTCCCTCATGTTTATTACTTACTCATAATATTGGCAAAACTCTTGTCTTTTCATACTTCTAACCACACACTTAACTAGGGTAAATAGCCTAGTCATTTATTTCATGCTAAGTCATATAGGACATACGATAATTATAAACATTCGGGTTTTGGGGTGTTACACAAAAACAGAGAACCTAGAGGTGCACAAAAATAGGGTTGGGAAGTGGGAAATGAATCCGGTAAAAACCCAAACTGAACCGAACCCAATTTTGAAACTGGTTAGGTTGAACCCGAATCGTAGAGTTGAAATCGGTTTGTGACCCTATACTTTGAAACTGGTAAGCATGGTTCCAAACCAGTCAAACTTGATCATTTCCTCTTCAAAAACTGGTGCCAACCGCATACACTTTACCCAAAAACAGATTTTGATGAACGTTGACCCAACTCGACTGGTTACACCCGAACTGATTTGGACCCCGAACCCGATATAAGAACCTAGACCTCTATGTTTCTTACTATAAACTAGTGGGATTCACTGCATTTCGCGGTGGAATTTTGGTAGTTATCGATTCGGTGCACCGATACAATACGATACGATACAAACACTCAATATAGTAATCAACACCTGTTTTACATCGATCGAAAACCACAAAACCGTATTTAAAATTAAATAGTAAATTAAATATTTTAAAAACTTTTAAATAATACAAAATAAAATGATAATATAAATATTAGTAAAAAATATATAAATACTAAAAAAATCATTTACTATTCATGGTAGTTTCTTTTTAATATATAAAATAAAATTTCTTTTTAATATATAACTAGTAGGATTCTCCCGCGTCATGCAGCGGGAATTCGATCGGTATCGGTTCCGCGCGTTACAGTATTGGCACTCGCTATAGCAATTGAAAAAGAAAAAATATAACAAAAAGTAAAGTCGTGACGTGTCCAAAAAGATTTTGAAATATGTTTTACATCGATCGAAAACAGTACTGATGTTGTTCGGTCGGAATCAATTTAGTTCGTTACGACATTGAAACGTCACCAGTTAAAAATAATAAATTACCATTCGTCGTCGTTTTTGGTTCGGTTTGGTATGACAGCAACACAATATCCATTTTCAATCAAATTTGTATGGTAATTATGAAAAAAAATAAGCACAGTCGTGGATTTAGATTTTTTTATTGTGTTAACGTAAAAAAATTAAAACAATTTATTACGGCATAAATATGTCACCAGTTAAAACTAATAAAATACCATTCATCATCGGTTTCGGTTCGGTATTATCATTCATTATCGGTTTCGGTTCGGTTTGATACGATACGAGATACGATAGAAACACGGCATCCATTTTCGTTCCGTACGCAAGTTAAAACAATTCAATATGACATCAACATGTCACCAGTTAAAAATTAATACGTTACCATTCATCGTCGGTATCGGTTCAGTTTGATACGAAAGCGGCACAATATCTATTTTCATTAAACTTTATATCGTAATATTAAAAAAATACACACAGTTGTGAAGTTAGAAACATTTTTTTTTAAAAGTTGCCCTTCGAAAGTTAAAACAAATACCTGTAAATTAGAATCACTACTAAAACCAAATAATAAATAATCTATTATAAAAAAACTAAAACAAATACCTAAAACATTGTTATCCAAAAAAAAATTTATAATCAGCATTCAAATTAAATATTAAACAATGAATAATCTTTTATTAAAAAACCTAAATCAAATACCTAAAAAATATGTTCACTGTTCATGAGGAGTTTAAAATCATACGTATAACTAGTAAAAAGACCAGCGCGCCTTGCGGCGCGGGTACATCATAAACATCGAATGGATTAGTCTAAACGTTATGTGATGCGTTTATCATATGAATGCACGCATTTTGACG
The DNA here is from genome assembly GCA_030545235.1 of Helianthus tuberosus. Classification (NCBI taxonomy): domain Eukaryota; kingdom Viridiplantae; phylum Streptophyta; class Magnoliopsida; order Asterales; family Asteraceae; genus Helianthus; species Helianthus tuberosus. The sequence continues at coordinate 44,459 of JARYGA010010253.1, forward strand.
TATCTTATTGAAGTCAATGCAACATGTATAATCATTGCGATTGGATCAAAATAAAAGAAATCAAAGTTATACCGTACAATTATAACGTATTATATGTGGCTCGAGTCATACATAGAAAATGTAACGGTTATAACGGAAATGCTGACACGTATAATCAAAATATATTAATTAGAGCTTAAAAAAGGAAATAAAGAAACCGCAATTTGACTCTACTCGGATAGAAACAAAATTTACAAAACATTCACAAAAATCACGAAAACATATTATCTTTGTCCTGACTCGTTTCCCAAAAAGTTTACGTCGAAACATACATCAACTCGAATTTACACCGAAACGTACATAAAAATATGTACTTAATTTTTTTAAACGAAAACGTATTATATTTAACCAGACTCGTTTCCATAAAAAGTTTACGTCGAAACGTAAAGAAAATCGAATTTATATCGACACGTACATAAAAATATGCACATAAAAATTAGTTTTTCTTAAGTAAAGGAGATATAGTTGTAAACTAACAAATTATTAGTAAAAAACTTAATAGGTTAAATACGATCGTAAAATCGTGCCACATAGCACTAATGCCACACCACTGCCAGCGACCACCAACATCAAAAGAGCTTGTAAAAATAAAATCAATAAGTAAAAAGTAACACTGAACGAAAAACAGAAGGAAAATTGTTGAACCACGCACGCCCGTTGCAGCGTGTTAATACATAATATTAGACATAAATGTAAAACGTATAAAATAATAACTAAGTCGATCCAGGACCAGCGAGTTGCGACGAACTTGTCAATCGAAGAAAAATAGACGTGTTGCGACTGCCTATCAACCAGGAAAAAATAGACGAAAAAACGTTGAACCCTATACGCACGTTATGACGTGTTGACTCGAAAAATTTATAACGAAATATAAAACGAAAAACTTTCGAAAGATAAAAAGTATGGGGTACCAAGGCTGAAAATAAAAAAGTGTTGGGGTTAAATTACAAAAGATAATTTTTTTTTTGTTAAAAGTAAAAAAGTTAAAGGGGTTAAAATGCAAAAGATTAAAATTTTTGTGTTAAAAGTGAAAAATGCAAATTTTTTTTTTTTTGAAAAACTCTCAATGTCCATGTAACAACAGCATAAAGCATAAATTTGTTGTTAATTTTTAGTTTGGAAATATATATACACACTTAAGAAAAATCGTTTACTAATCATTTCACTTCCTAATGTAGAACTTTTAAATACAAGTGACACCAACTTCTTTTTAAATAGCCTAAAGTATAATAGAGTATTATTGTTTAGAAAAAAACACCGCCCTCCTTGTGGTTTGTTGGTTTCCAAGTTCCTATTGGAATCGTTGGAATCGGGAGATCGCAAGTTCGAGGTTGGTACCCAAGAAGAAGAAGAAAGAAGATAATAATAAGGTATTCTAAAATACCTTTTTCAAAAATAATAAAGTCTACATATCTAGAGAAATAGTTATATCAATAAAAATGTATAGTTTATTAATATAAGATAGCGGAATCCAACCCACGTATTGCCGCATGGATGCAACATGATTTTGATCGGTATCTGTTTGACTCGTTAATCTTTATGGTACTGGCAAATACTACCCGTGCTCCGCTGTGGAGGGAGCTGGGTTTCAACAAAATGTAGATAGAAACGTTGACGCAATGTTAAATATAACATTTCGGTCGCTGTCATTCGGTTTGTTAAGGCACTAGTATGGTATCGGTGCTTGGTATAACAAAGTCTAATATACCTTTTTCAAAAATAATAAAGTCTACATCTTTTTTGTTGTTAAAATAATTAAATCTAGAGAAATAGTTATATCAATAAAAATGTATAGTTTATTAATATAAGATAGCGGAATCCAACCCACGTATTGGCGCATGGATGCAACATGATTTTGATCGGTATCTGTTTGACTCGTTAATCTTTATGATACTGGCAAATACTACCCGCGCTCCGCTGTGGAGGGAGCTGGGTTTCAACAAAATGTAGATAGAAACGTTGACGCAATGTTAAATATAACATTTCGGTCGCTGTCATTCGGTTTGTTAAGGCACTAGTATGGTATCGGTGCTTGGTATAACAACCGAAAGAGAAAACAAAAAAAATCTGGTATAGCACTGGTCCGTTAGCGGTACCAACACTCGCTAACTTACAATATAAAAAGATACTTTATTGCAAATACAACTTAAAAAACAATAAAAAACAAATACTTGCAATACTACCGAAGTTGCCGGTCAATATCGGTTTGATGAATTTTTAATAATAAAAATACACAAGTTACTCTTTTGATAGACAGTGTTCATATTTATTTTATATCAACACAAGATGATAATTAAACTTACATGGACACTAGATTTATACTCAAAAGCTTTCTGGTGATTTTTTTTAATGGGTGAAACAATTAAATACTTAAATATACTAACCATCTAATAAACTAAAGCAATGCAACCGATGGTCCAAGTCCAAGTCATGTTTATGTCAGGCCATTGGGCCAGACTAGTACCGTAATTACGAGGACTATATTTATTTTATATCAGTTTTTTTTTTTTTTTTTTTAGCTTTGTCAAACACAACTTTATATATATAAAAAATTGGATTTTAATATTTAAAACTGTGAAGGTGCATTCGTTATCTTGTCGATATGAATTATTATCAGTCATGGGTTATTATGAGTCAGTGATTCATAGTTTGAATCATTAAAGTCCAAATTTCTAAATATTAATTGAGATGTTCATCATCATATTTCTATTTTCATGTGTCAAAATTTTCTAACAATTTTGACACTCAATTGAACTTTAAATTAATAAAGATTGTAGTATTTAAATTGATAATTTTCTTAATTAATGAGTAGTGAGTACTAAAGTTCCGAGTGATAAACAATTCATTTCATATAAAGTAACTTACTAATAATGATGATGCACCAACCTCCTTGTGGTCTAATGGTATTAAAGTACCACTTGATATCATTTGATCATAAGTTCGAGCCTTGTTGGTAGAGAGAGACAAAAGAGAGAAAAAAAGGTATTATAAAAGACCTATTTTTTAAAATGCAAAATCAAGTTTATAGAAGATATTTTTAAAATTGAAGCTAGTATCATGAGGTTTATGGAAGAGAAAAACTCTTAGGTAACTATGGCTTAGCAATCAATGTAAGGCGCATAATCTCACTTGGAACCGTTGGTATTTGATGTAATGTTGTTTTGTAAGGCTTTTGGGCTAACTATATGTTAGTCGTTTAAGTGATTTTTTAATAAAAGTGGCTTTGTTGGCCGTTTAAAAAAAACTATTTTTTAGTTATTTGAATTTTAATAACTAGCATACACATTGGAGACTCAATCTTCAAATTATAGAGATTTCTTATATTTCTCTTTTTGATTCTAATCTCTATCTTCAAAATATAAAGTTTTGCTATGATCATGATCATCATCATCATCATCATCATCATCATCATCATCATCATCATCATACTCAGTAAATCCCACCAATAGCACAACTAGGGTCTCCGGAGGGTAAGATGTAGACAGTCTTACCTCTACCCCTTAGGAATAGAGAGAATGCTTCCAATGAGACCCCCGCTTGATAATAGTTTTACATCAAGCCTTGGACATAAGTCACATAACACTCAGCAATTAAGACAAAGGTAGGGTCTTCTACTTCCGTAGAAATAAAGTTTTGCAATGATGAGTCTCTGTGTATAAAGATTCACTATTCACATATTTATAATTTAAAATTATACCTCAAAACTATTCACATATTTATAATTTAAAATTATACCTCAAACATGGGTAATAATAATAATAACAATAACATAGAGACAGAGATAATGAATGAGACGTGAGAGCTAGAATTTTTTATAAAGGAAATAGAGATTTCTAATAAGAACACTCTGAGTGGTAAAGCCTAAATAATAGCATTTATAAAACCATTTAGTATAATTCTCATTATTCAAAAGCGCCAACCTCACTTGTGGCTTGATGGTTTACACAAAAAAGATTGAAATCCTAACATCACAAGTTCGAGGATTAATGGCAGAGAGAAGAAGAGAGAAAAACAAAAGGTATTTTAAAATACCTATTTTTTTTACTCCAAAATTTATCTAAATAAAAAGATTTTAGAATAAAATTTACTTTTTGTGATTGGAAAGGTAAAAGAAAACGTGTATATGAAGAACCAAAATATACTTTAGTTTAAAAGTGTGACGATCTTAAATTGTAAGTTTTCTTTTAAAACATGATTCATAGAATTGACATGTTTTTTTTTTAACCAAGAAACTCACATACATACTCACTAATCAGGGGACCCGGGCTGGTCCGTTATACCCACCCCATCACGCGTGGAACAACACATAACACCGCCGCCACTAGTTTTTATAATGTGTCCAACACATCACGCGTGAAGAATTGAAGAATGTGAGGGTTTATTGTTGGGTGTTGTGAGTGATGCACATTTCCACTAAAATCCATCACCAGTGATAGAATAAAGCTCGATGATGTGGCGGAACTTGATTGGAAGTTGTGAGTGAGTGATGACCCCCCCTACCTCCCCCCCCCCCCCCCCCCCCCTATAGTTCTA